>OY811972.1:1489785-1574462 GCA_963681505.1 Eunapius fragilis
TACAGTACACATCATTGACCTTTTTTATTTGTAAATATTGTAAATATGTAATTAGTTTGTTTAGTGGTTTCTTGTAACTACACTATAAATCTAATTAAACTTGGTTATGGGATATTAGCCACGAAAGGTGGATTATTGCAAAAATAGCATTCGATCGGTTTTTATCTGAAGTATTAAGCATATACGCGGGACTTACTACTGTGAATTTGCATATGCTTCGACTGTGATGTGGCATCATGGTAAAAAAGTTTAATAACGTTTAGTACACATTGATAGACACATATTATGAAAAAATCAAAACTCGCCTTAATATGCGGGAGCACTCTACTCTAAGCAGAAAGGAGATGCAGGAAGCCAGTGCTACTCTAAGAGCAAGACTTATGTAAACTGTATAACTGTGATGTGAATGTGGTTTGGATATGATATTCATACAAACTCAGTGGCTGTATGTTATGATAAGACAAGTATGTGACAAAGAACTGATTTGACTATTGTAAGGGTACTTAACATGGCTACCTTGCCTTTAAATCAATTTCCTAGTTCACCTAATCATTTTACCAGGAAGTTGTAAAAAGATGTTGACAAGTTGGTATATAAAAAACTTGGTAGCATAATTTTCTTAATATTTTTTGCTGCCTAACCACGCCCCTTGTGACAACATTTATATATTGAGGAGTATGTCCTGCATAAAGCCTTCCTTTTTGTGCCAAAATAATAAGAATGCCCTTTGTACTGTGCAAACAATAGTCATTCAAAACAAGCAAAGTCTGAAAATAATTAATTATTCAGGAGTGTATATTTAATTAGCCAAATAAAATTGGGTACACAAATGCATTGTGATATTGTCTTTTATTGAGGAGAACAAATACTATTGCTCAGACTTCTTAATGAAGCAGTGTACTGACACTGAATTGTGTAGCAATGATGACATAGTTTACCAAAGTAAGAATGAAAGCATCAACGTTTGTTCAGCAGCAGCAGTTCAAGTGCAAAAGTAAGCGTCTAACAAAAAACGCTCTAATGCACATAAGCGGCCGACTACCAGCGCAGATCAGATCTAGATCTATAAACACTACACGTACATCGCAGAAACCAGTGTAACAGACGCGCATAAAAGATGCCTGACATAAGATAAGCAAAACCGCTTGTGTAAAAGATAGCATGTCCAGTGAAAAACTATATTGTTAGGCTGATTTGGCCTATATCTCTGTAACCAGCAAAGGTCCCCGCCTAACTATTGCTATCCTGATTGTTCATAGTTTGAGGATGGTGCCAATTCAAAATTTGCGTGGTTCTTTTAATAAACCTAATGCACACATTAATGGGTAGTTTAGGAGCATTATTGACACTTTTTTAATGATGCTTAATAAACGACACACCAAAACAAGCATAAAATGACACTTTATAAATTGACATGGGTACTTGTATTATATCTCGATCATTAAGGACTTAATAAATAGAAATGCCCCCCCCCCCCCCCCCCCCCCCCCGGTTTGCACGATGTAATCATAAAATGGTAAAAATGTTAACAAGCTATAGTTCAAATGTGGTTAGTGTTACACAGCTCAAACTCTGCACTTTATCACATCATGATACATACAAGATGGTTAGATACATGTATGAACATGATGTCATGCAAAAAGAACTGATGTGACTTGACCCTGTGATGGTACTGGTAGTACTGCACTGCATCTCACACTAAAGGCTAGTCTGCAACGTCCAGTGTTGGATCAGACTCTTAAACCAGTAAAACCATCAAAGGAACACAGAGGTATCACCGCTAAATTCCACAATCGACAAGCACTCTAGTTGTTCATGAGAATCATATCTGCTGGTTCATGAACTGCTATCATCAGTGTTGTGGAATTATCGCAGATTGATGATACCTCTGACATATCCACTAACAGTTGCATTGCATGCATTCATGTATGACGGTAAGGTTTGGTTTGGCATAGTGGAGGAGAAATCAAAATGTTTCGTTAAATTTATGCATCCAAGTTCCAGAAGCAAGCACTTTTTTTCCCCAAAGAGGGACTATACATGCTGGGTTCTTGAGAATGATATCCTCTTTACAATTGATCCTCCCACTTTTACAAGTGGAAGAGGATACTCAATATAAAAACAAGGTTGCAAAGGCTTGTGTTCTATGGGAGAAAGCTTGCTAACTTGTATTTCCTTACTGATTTATAAAGTGTGTGCTTTCACTATCATAAAATATTTACATGTATACAATGTGCATGTCAACTAAAGGGGGTTGTCATTGATAGTATGGAATGCAAAAGGTCTGCATATACCAGCAAAAAGTTTGATTATTCATACACTACGATGATAGGTCTATATTGGGTACATGAAAACGTACATGTACCATCTGTCCCTTTGAACATAGCACTACTTTATTGTTTAGGGATTGCACAGTATACAGTAGCGGTCAGAATAAAGTTTCCGTAACGGGCAGTTTCACGGAAGCCATAGAGTGATAATTAACGAGCGGTTCCCACAGTCGTTAAAATAAAAACGCCATCTCAAAGGCGTTACAACGACTAAAGTGTAGTCGATCTGAACGGCACTAATGGAGTTATGGCCGGGCGTCACGTTATAAAATTGTTGTCATTCTGAACGTAGGTGGTTATAAAATAAACGGCAAACAGTTGTGATAATGTCCGTTTGCGCATTGCATCGCCTTCCTTTTGAAATGGTTTACTCGTATTATACCAAAAGCTGCATGCATATCTTGTCCGTTTTTTTTGGAATGGTCTAAATCCACCAGCTATTTTAAAACGCCTCTAGGACGAAGGCATGTACGCAACTAGGTAAGATACATGTACATTGAAGTTTATAAATCAGATGGAACGATTGGAAGAAAGCATGGGAGTGGACGTAAGTCGAAGGTAACGACATTGGTAAAAAGTTGAAGAGCAGATGAAGATGACGAAACAACTGCATCCTAACTGCACGCTCTCGGGGTAATTACCTGTCGTTGTGAATGAAACATTATGTTACAGCGTTATATATCACGTCAACCCGTTCACCATGTGGATGCGCACGCAACAGCAACGGTTGAAGAACTGATTATAACGCCGTTCAAATACCACATGGTTTCTATAATTGCACAACCCCGGTATGTTACGGAAACTTTAAGCTTGGTCGCACTTGAAGGACAGAGCAGTGGCCCTGTGCTTTGGAGGATGTGAAGCACATACTTGGGTCATTCCATGTCCTGACACAAATGAATTGGTGTGTACCACTCAGATTTGTGTGTAAATTATCATATTTGCTTGACCTAATATGGATGCTACTTTAATGCAAAAAAATCACATGAATGGTTTACGATACAACACCGTCGTCATGAGTAATTAATTCTTTTCTACTTTGAAGACGCATAAAACTCCCTACTCACAGAACATGTATGGCTATTTTTGGCATCACATTGATGCTCTCTTACATGTAGTGTACAACCCAACTATAATATGTTTTTGTCAAAGAGGCGAAAGGGTTAAAGAATAAATGTTTATACAGCACAGTATTATTTAGGTCACTTGCAGGGTGATACACAATTTTTTTTTTTCGTAAATGGAAACTGTTCATTGTCCTTACATTTAAAAATAAATAAAAAGTCTAAGTATCAGCTAGTTTTGGGAACTACAGAAGGTTAAATGGCAAGACGCCATTTTGAATTTATTCATGGTTGATTTTAGCACTAATTAGAAGTAAGACCTGTTTGGATACGTCTCAAGGGTATTACATAATACTGTCCTCAACTATCACAACAGTAACAAGTGGTGTTGGTAATTATATTTAGTAAATCGAATTGCGGCATTTATTGGAAATCTGCCAAGTCCAGTGGCTTAGGTAAGCATGCTCGTTAATGCTGTCATAAGTGGTTAAAGCTCAACTTTTCTTTTCATTGGAAGACAACCAGTGTTTATAGAACTGGCAGCCTTTGCTCTGGGACCTATTGAGGCACCGGCTCAAAGAAGCTGTGGTCCCTGAACCAGTACCCCCGTTATGGCACTACTAGCTGGATCACCCACGGCACCACTAGCTGGACCACTATAGCTCTAGTGGTCCAGCTACTGGTGCCGCGGGTGGGACCACCGGTATGCCGTCATCCGTTGGTACTACTGGTTCAGGGACCACAGCTTCTTGAGCCGGTGCCTCAATAGGTCCCGGATCTAGGCCACCGGTTCTTTAAACGCTGGTTGTCTTCCAAATGTTGAGCTTAAACAGTATTAACAAGCACGCTTACCTAAGCCACGATCCCATTACCTGTACTAGACTTGGCAGTTTTCCAATATGCGCAATTCGATTTACTAAAAATCATTTTTTAAATACCAACACCACTTGTTACTGTTGTGATAGTTGAGGAACAGTATTATGAAATATCCTTGAGATGTATCCAAACAACACTTACTTCTAATTAAACCATGAAGAAATTTAAAATGGCGTCTTGCCATTTAACCTTCTGTAATTCCCAGAACTAGCTGATATTCAGACTTGTAAGGACAATGAAAAGTTTCCATTTACGAAAAAAACATTGTGAATCACCCCGCAAGTGACCTAAATATTGAAAACTGTGCTGCATAAACATTTAATCTTTAACCCTTTCACCTCTTAGACAAAAACATATTATAGTCGAGTTGTACACTAGAAGAGCAATGCCAAAATAGCCATACACGTTCAGTGAGTAGGGAGTTATGAGTCTTCAAAGTAAATTTTTTAAAATTATTCATGATAGTGTTATATCGTTAACCATTCGTGTGATTTTTTTTTTAATTTCATTAAAGCAAAATCCATATTAGGTCAAGCAAATATGATAAATTACACACAAATCTGAGTGGTACACGCCCATTCATTTGTGTCAGGACATGGAATGACCCACTCACAACTTATAACAATTACCCTAAATGCATGTCATGCAATCATTATTCACATGGTCCCTCACTTACATAGAATTGACATTCCTTCCATGTCCTCTGTCAGTTGCTTTACTAAAATACATAATATGTCAACGATAAAAATAGCCATACATTGTACACGTGTGTTTGCAACAGCTTTACATAGTGATAGAAAACAGCCCCGAACCATTCCAAGTGGATTGGATGGGAGGAAAAAAGAGGGGAGGGGAGGGGAGGAGAGATAGGACGAATGGTTGGATAGATTACCTGAAGATTGGTCGAGGGTCAAAAAAAAGTGCCGGGATTTCCACCCGCCAGCTGGGGCGAACACTTTTCCGTCTCCACTCTTCAATATCACGAATCTTCTCTTCTCATTCCTGTGTGACCATAATAAGATGAATGGTAGAAGATGAATGTTAGGCAATGTACTTGTATTTCAATCCTGTTGCTGCTTTATCAATCTGTCGTAGCGTTTGAAGTGCAATTGTGCCATCTTCCTCCAATTCAAGTTCATAGTTATCTTCTCCATTCAATATCAGGCACTTTTCGTTCTCAGTCATGTCTGTAGAAGATTACACATTATCCCCTCTGCAACCCAACTCCATTTCAGACAAAATGTAAAATACAGTATTTAACATTCAATATGCTTGTACCAATTACATGTACATGCATGTGAAAGATGCATGTGTTCAATAAAAACAATAGCCATATGTACCTACTGCATTATTGTAATTTAATAGTTAATTAAACATCATCTCATCTCGTACTAAAATCAGGGTTTAACTAAAGGGTTGCCATAAACGGCATTCAAATGACATTCATATTTTGATGACGATTGTCGGTAATTATGCAAATGAAAAAACGTCATATTGCATCACACGTAAAATGGGCGGACATTGTGAATTCGTTTGAAATGCGATAATATTAAACATCATACCACGCACCACACGCTAAAAACATACAGCTACATGGTTTTCAAAAGGGAGCCAGTATCTACATACGCATGAAGAGGGCTCCATTGAACTAAACAATGGGCTTATTGTACGGTCATAAGCGCGGGTATATGGGTCATACCGGCAGCGCTCTTGGTCAGTCTATACGTGCATAATTAAACGCATAGTGATAGAAAACAGCCCCAAACCATTCCAAGTGGATTGGATGGGAGGAAAAAAGAGGGGAGGGGAGGGGAGGAGAGATAGGACGAATGGTTGGATAGATTACCTGAAGATTGGTCGAGGGTCAAAAAAAACTCCCAGGATTTCCACCCGCCAGCTGGGGCGAACACTTTTCCGTCTCCACTCTTCAATATCACGAATCTTCCCTCGTTATTCCTGTGTGACCATAATAAGATGAATGGTAGAAGATGAATGTTAGGCAATGTACTTGTATTTCAATCCTGTTGCTGCTTTATCAATCTGTCGTAGCGTTTGAAGTGCAATTGTGCCATCTTCCTCCGCTTCAAGTTCATAGAAATCTTTTCCATTCAATATCCGGCACTTTTCGTTCTCAGTCATGTCTGTAGAAGATTACACATTATCCCCTTGCAACCCAACTCCATTTCAGACAAAATGTAAAATACAGTATTTAATATTCAATATGCTTGTACCAATTACATGTACATGCATGTGAAAGATGCAAAATTTGCATGTGTTTAATAAAAACAATAGCCATATGTACCTACTGCATTATTGTAATTTAATAATTAATTAAACATCATCTCTCTCGTACTAAAATCAGGGTTTGACTTAAGGGTTGCCATAAACGGCATTCAAATGACATTCATATTTTGATGACGATTGTTGGTAATTATGCAAATGAAAAAACGTCATATGGCATCACACGTAAATGGGCGGACATTGTGAATTCGTTTGAAATGCGATAATATTAAACATCATACCACGCATCACGCGCTAAAAACATACAGCTACATGGTTTTCAAAAGGGAGCCAGTATCTACATATGCATGAAAAAGGGCTCCATTGAACTAAACAATGGGCTTATTGTACGGTCATACGCACGGGTATATGGGTCATACGCGCAGCGCTCTTGGTCAGTCTATACGTGCATAATTAAACGCATTCGCGTTGTTTTGCGCACTGCAATGGATCCGAATGAGCCTTCTATTGCAAGCACGTGTAAAACTGCTCGCCAGTTCAATGATAAATGGCTGACATCCTTTCCATGGTTGCTGTATGAGGAAGGAAAGATGTTTTGTGCAGTATGCGCATCCCAGGAAGGAACATCAGGCCAATTCGTTGATGGCAGCACTAGCTCTCACAGGTATTCAATTACCCATCATGCTGAAAGGTACATAAGTACAGGCTTATAGACAAATTGAGTCGATTATATTATTTTAGTTTTGCACTTCCTTGTCTTGGAATGGGCCATTCCAGGAGAATTTGTACACCCTAATTCTCATTTTGAAGTACATGTACCACTTTCCATATACATGTAATACACAAAATCACTTTATATTTGCATACCCTTAGTTATTCAGTTTATCAATTATAGCCCTCTGAATATTTGGCCAACCTCAACCACTGTGGAAAACAATTACTATGGCATAACCGTACATACACTGTACAAGAGATCTAGTTGCACTCATACATGGGTCATATGTGGGCACATCCAATCAGGCATATATGGTTTATTAGATTTAAGTTGTTAATGAATTTATAATTAATTTTACTGTATCAAAATGCAAGCCTCTTTCGATTCTCACCAAATTTGTTGGTTAGATAGATACTGGTACTATTAACATGTTTAGCTTGTCAGACTGTTGGTTCTCTGGAATGGGAAACAATTTAAAAAGATGACTTGCATTATATCCTCCCTCACAAGTTGTTTTAGTCTATCTACATGTACATGTACCATAACAATTTGGTAAGAATCGAAAGAGGCATGTTTTTGATACAGTAAAATTCATTAACAACTTAACTCTACTAAACCATATATGCCTGATTGGATGTGCCCACATATGACCCATGTATGAGATCTCTTTTATGTACTAACTATGCCATAGTATTTTCCAAAGTGGTCGAGGATTAATTATTCAGAGGCTATATTTGATAAACCGAATAACTTGGAACATGCAAACGTGATTTTGTGTAGTTTGCATTACCGGTACAACATACATGAAAAGTGATACTTCAATATGAGAATTAGGGTGTACAAATTCTCCTGGAACGTTTAAAAACAAATACTGTACATAAAGTTGGTATTTCAACCTAATGCATTCTTCAAGCTTATAAGGGGGGGAGAAGGGGGGTTGGAAAGATTTTTGAACCAAATTACTTGAAACAATACGTGTTGTGCTCGGAGTTAAATTGGAACGCACTGCACCATTTCTGTGCACATATGTCAGTGCGAGAATACTAGTTAGGAATGGTATTTTGTAAATGGTAGTTTGTTTGTGGTTCTGAGAGATACATGTTTAATAATACAGACAGTCGTTATTTTCTCAGAGTCTCAAAAAGGGGGGAGGGGGAGAGGACAATGTAGGAGATACTTCATTGTACACACTCAAGTTTTTATGCACCTGCTCTGGTTGTGTGGCGTAACTTACACACGCTGGCTGTGCAAAGTAGAGTATACAGTCTGGCTGTGTGGTTTGTGATCTAGCGCGTTCACTACTCTGGCTGTGTGGTGTGTGATCGATCTACATGTAGTGTGTTCACTACTCTGGCTGTAATCTGGCTGTGTGTTATTTTATGCATTGTGTACACCTCTAGTCTGTGTATGACATGGCACTCACACAAGCCATTTGTGTTTTTATTTTGCCATATAAATACATTATTGCCTCACCATTAACTCACACATCCAGCAAGCTCCTCCCCAATACACAACATCCATTCAAAATTAAAAGCTAATCACAAAACTAGGTTACAGCTACAGTACATTCTAAATGATCCTTCTTGGTTTTAATGACAAACACAAGCTTGTTTTTGACCTAGCCTAGCTGGCACAACGTGAACACTACTTTTAGAATCCAATTCAGTTAACTAATGCAGCAGGAATCAACCCATCCCCCATTATACACAGTAGATGCAAATGTGCTATCCTTCAATTTGTTTACATTAATCACAGTAGACACAAATTACATCCAGCTGTGTGCCATCACAACTGTACTCAAACAGCTACTCATCTTTCAATGCCTGATTTGTTAATTCCTACTCTGATACGTTGGCAATTGTAAATATAGCACTGTTGGATGGTACAAATGTGATTGGCTTGGTGCAACCTAAACACTTGCTGCGTTTCAAAATAGACATAAACATGTATGTGAGCAAACCCAGGCTTAGCAATCAAAAGGCATCCAAATGGGAATGTACTCGTAAGCAATTCACTACACGTTTTCAAACTTCGTAAAGAAACTAAATGAACCAAAACATACCCTTACGAGTGTAGACTTGTTTGTGCATCTTTTACACAGTCATACAGTAGTGGTCAAAATAAACTTGACGTTTTTTGTAATGCCGTTACAGTTGCACGGTCGTTTTAAAAGACCGCACGCTAGTCGAACTGTACTGTACGCGGACGCCTGTAGTTTACACCTAATTAACAAGTTCTTTGATCGCCGTTCGCGAACACCGTTTGCTGGAACGTTGTCACCGTTCGCGAGAACGTTTCTACACGCGCATTGAGAAGCTTAACGCTTCGCTGATGTTTGCCCTCGCCCACTCTAATTGCTTCCCTTTATTAGCTTCTCGGGTCATTTGACAATAGGCGCTACCGTGGAACTGTCGGTGAAAAGATGTTTCTGGTCATTCTAGCGGTGGTTTGTGGTTGAGACGTGGTGGTTGTTATCCGACCATTATCGCAACATGAATGTTTTCTTCGCGAGCTAGAAGAAAACATTCATGTTGCGATAATGGCAGATAACAACCACTGCGTCTCTAACACAAACCACCGCCAGAAACATCTTTTCGCCGAACAGCGGCTTATCTGCAGCTTCATATATCACAATAAACCCATTTCTGATTGCTTTGGACCGCTGTACCAATATTTTTTATGTGAGGAATGTCGAAGCGTTCGTAGTTACGTTGACACATAAACAAAACGTTTTTTTTAAACGGCACGGTGACGCAATATAGATTTCGTTGACACATAAAGTGTCAATAAGAATTTCTATGTTCTATAAAACGGCGCGGAACGGTACGCTCCTTGAACTATAGTTCTCACACCGTGCGACTGCAACGGCGTTATAAAAAACGTCAAGTTTATTTTGACCACTACTGTATATGTATGTCTTACTGTTCTATAATTGTGAAAGCACTAACACAGCCAGTAAAGTAAATAACATTGTCATTGCAATTGCGATAATTTGTTAACCCTTTACCACCGTTTGTCACACGATTACATATGCCATACAGTACTTGACAGTGTAGCGTTTCTATTGAGGCTAGGTATTAATTTCAGCTAAAATCGATGCTTGATGCGTTCCAAGTTAGGAATTAGGTAAAAATCAGAGGTAGGCATATTCTGTTCTTTCCGCATACGCATAGTGCCCAACAATACATAACAAACACACACAAGCAAGTTCCCAATCATACCAGAACGATGCCAATAACAGAAGACACAGAGAGTTTGTCAAGACTCAACTTATACGGCTCTGTAGCGTAAAGAACAAAATGTATCGTACAAACACCTCACACACCGAATACACACGTACGCTTATAGTCGTCGTGTTGCTTTCTTATTTTGCAGAACTTGTAACAAGTAGCTTCCGTGCCAAAAAACCTAACACAAACTCCACTAACGTAACTTGCCCAAGCTAAAATAGTGTTAAGCACAGGTTCCCTGCGTTCTTATAATTTCAGAAATACAAATAATTCCCTCCCCCCTTCCTCTTCCCCTCCCCTCCCTTCCGAAGAATTGAGACTGAAACACTGTAAAAAGAGAACCAGTTTATCACCAAACAGGAACACAAGAAGGAGCAAAGCCAACCACGGACACATCACTTTTTTACCACTTTGTGTCCTCATAGATAAATCTCTTTGCGACAGCCCCCTGCCCCCCACCAAACCCACCAAATAGGTACCAGAACCCAGAATGCTTAGGGAATGCTCAGACAAAGCCTCATCCAAGCCAGCCTCACCTTTGATGGTACAAGTTGAATTATATAGAAACCAGTAGTGAGGATCGAGACTGAAAGACTATAAAAAGGAAGACCAGTCAGTTATCACCAAACAGGAACACAGGATCTCGCAAAGCATATGACTCCATGGACACATCACTTTCTTGTGTCCTCCATAGACACATGTGACACCCAACCAGACAAATAATTCCCTCACCTCCCTCCCTCTCGTCTCCGCCCTCTATACATGAATGTGCACAGCTGAGAACATTCACACCCATGAATTATTTTAACTACCCTACTGTACATGTATAGCCTCACCTTTAGTACAGCTTTTAGAGAAACCAGCACACGAAGGCTGTAAAAAGGAAGAACCACGGACACATGACTTTTTTACCAATTTGTGTCCTCCATAAATAAATCTCTTCGCGACAGCCCCCCGCCCCCCACCAATGGTGACGAAAAAAGGTACAGTACCAGAACGCAGAACATGTGTACAACCGAACCTAGCAGAAAATTCCCCACATCCCCTAGGGTTGATGGCACGTTCGCGGCACCCTAACGGACATGCGTCCTAGCTTCCGTACACAAACCCCAATACGAAAGTTACCCAGGCAATAGTACTCTGTTTAGAGCAAACACAACCGCTTATCTACATGCCACTCACCTCAAAGTAGCGAGTCACATGAGAACACACGTCACGTGATTACGGATTACGTACTGTTATTCTAACAGGATGTTACTACTAAAATAAAGTCCCATGTATTCAAGCACACTTAACACTTTTAAAAATATAAGGGCCTCTCTCCTTTCCACACACTCCCACGTCCCCCTCTCTCCACGGTTGTTTCATTTCATTGAAAAGTGGGCAAAAAGGCTACGCCCCTTGATACGAAATTTTTTCATAGCAACGGACTTCATTACGACCCTAGCCAGAGATTATATATCTCTGCCCTACCAACACACCCGTTCTTGTGGATGAACCTGGCTTTTTATATAGCGCGTTTTGATACAGTGCCAATGCTGTCTATAGTCGGTTTCTTCGATGACGATGTAACTGGTAGTAATAATGTGAATCCTTTCAATTCTGGGACCTGTATACGCCTGCAAAGCCAGAGTGCGATTTTCGACCCAAGAGGATAAAGGTGGCCCTGCCAAAAGTTTCCGCCCTTATAAAGTACCTTGAAACTTTAACTGCGTAAAGAAGGTATGTTGTTCCTTCATGTTTTAATGTGAACTGGTGGTGCGGCGCATTCTTAGTACTAGGGGTACAGAGTACGGCGCCGCAGGCGCCAAGTACGGCGCCGAAGGCGCCCTCGTTCACAAAGATGGCGGTTATTAAGGAAGAGGTGAGTTAGTAAGTTTCAATGAAGAGTGTCGGGAGGGAGGGACGGGTGCAATTTGAGGGCGGATTCGGAGAGGGGGTGAAAAGTTGGGTCGTCGGTAGCGGGCTTCGGCCCCCCCCCCCCCCCCAAAAACCCACCCCCCACAAAACCCAAAAACCCAAATTATATCTCCTAACGACGCATCGCTGCTTTCTTTAGGAGGTTAAAGTGTGGCGCCAAGTACGGCGCCGCAGGTGCCCACGCAGAGGCAAGATGGCGTTTATTAATGAAGAGGGGAGTTAGTAAGTTTCAATGAAGAGTGTCGGGATGGAGGGACGGGTGCAATTTGAGTTAGGATTCGGAGAGGGGGTGAAAAGTTGAGTCGGCGTAGCGGGTCTTCGGGCCGCGGGGCCTGCGGCACCCCTAAAACCTAAAGCTAGAAACCCGTAGCGGGCCTTCGGGCCGCGGGCCCCCCTAAAACCTAAAGCCAGAAACCCAAATTATATCTCCTAACGACGCATCGCTGCTACGGTAGCCCGGTAGGTCGCGGGTACGAGCAGCGGTTTGAGAGCACAAATGCGTACGAGCAACGGTCTGAGAGCTAAATTGCGTACGGTCAGAAAGCAAAATTGCGTACGGTCCAAGAGCAAAATTGCGTACGGTCGGAGAGCAAAATTGCGTACGATCCGAGAGCAAAAACGCGCAGGAACTGAGAGCAAAAATGCGTCCGAGCTGAGAGCAGCTTTGTTTACATATGGATTTAGGCATTACGTCATTTGTTTTTTTTTTCTTTAAAAAACTGGCTTCCAGATGCATCGCTAGCGTCATCGGTTTGTAACTTTTCCAAGGGCTGTTAACTTGTCCAAGGCTAGGGCTGTTAACATCCTGAGGCACTGCAAGGCAGCTATTCTCGATCCCTGATTGCGCACCGATGTGTAACTGCACCCAGCAAAAATTCGTACGCTTTAGGGGGCTTGTCCAAACTATGATTGGAAAAATTGACGTTAACATATTAACACCCCACCCCCCTCTAAGCGTCATAGCGTTTTTGTTAGATTAGTAGCATGAAACATTACTCAATGTGCAGTGTAGTCTGAATAGACGTAACTGCTGCTACTGGAGTCAACGCTGCAGCTAACTAGATGTTCCGTATTATTAAATAATACTTGCGGACAACAAAAATTTTCTTAACGTCACAGCCCCCCCCCCCCCCCCCCTAACGTCACAATGACGCTAATTTTTCCAAACATAGTTTGGACAAGCCCCCTTAATCGTCAAACGATAGACCCCTTTCGTTCTACTAGCACGATTTTCATAATGTCGGGTGTACTTGATCTGTATGTATCGTACTTATTAACAATGCACCATATACAGGTATTCTGTTAGACTAGCTAATCGTCATCTATCTTACGCGAAGAATCGCAGAGATCGTATACGAATAGCAACGTTCTTTTATTTACTTCGTGTGCGATCGCTAGCTGTCGTACATAATCAAACTTAATTGTAAATAAAATCGGGATCAATCGTTTATATGCTATGTACTGTCCATGAGACTGATCGTATTCTGTCTTACACGAAGATTATATACGATTAGCAGTTGAATTGTATATAGGTTGCCGTCGTACATAATCAGACGTGATCATATATGCATTATATATGATCATGATATCAAGCATGCATGAATCAATAAAATCGGGATCGGGACCAATCATTTATGTACTATCCGTGGGACTGATCGTATTCTATCTTACACGAAGAATTACACGAATAGCAATTGAATTGTATATAGGTCTCCGTCGTAAATAATCAGACGTGATCATATTATATGTGAAGCATGCATGACTCAACCTCCATTATCAAATTCTATCGTCTGTACTCGTATATAAGATATTAGCACATTTGTATTCATATATACCTGATCAGTTTACAATCAATAGCTATCGTAGTACAGCAAATACCCACATTATTTATAAATCGATTGTGAAATCACCATACAATAAGTAGTTCATACACTAAATCTATGCTTTAAGCTTCTTCGTAAAAATGTCAGAACATTTTTGGTTTGCTTGTTTCCGCACTTTCGGGGCCGTTTTATTGAATTTATCTCTGCAATAGCGCTCAATAATTGCATCTGCATGTAAGAAAATAATACATTAATTAAACAATTATAGATCGTTATATACATACTACCATCTATCAACTTCACCCTCTTATGATCTAGGGGGGGGGGGTTTAGGGTCATACCCCTGTCTCTTTCTGGTCGCTTTATAGTGTCCGTTGGCCATCTCTTCCATGGAGAACAATAGATCCATAGCCTGCAAACAAAATTTAACAGGGTCTTTTGCTGGAATTGCCAGTAGATCGATATCGTTCACCTGACAAATAAATATAAAAACATGATGACATTATTTGCTCTGCATTATTTATTTCACATCAATATGTATTGTTGCTAACTCAATTTCATTACATAATACATTTATATATAGAGCGCTTTGACTCATGCCACGTTTTTACTCCAGTGGCAATAGATAACAGCTGGAGTGTTGAACCAAGGACAGCTGATTTTTGGGCCATCGATTGAGGCAGGTGTCAGGTGAAGCTAATTCCTTTGCATACCTTATCCAGAGACTATCAGTTGCAGTCCAACGAGGTAATGTCACCTCAGTATTGGGGAGAGTGAAGATGGACATTGAATATGAAGAGTTTTTGTATAAGTGAGATCGAGGCAGTGATAAAGAACCTAGTGCTTTTTTTTTAAGTATTCAAGTTTTTATATTCTGAGGGACACCTATGTCCTCTACAACTTCTTTCCTCTGGAAATTAGTCTGTCCATCATAAAGTTACAGTGGCCTGAATTGTTTTATGTTGCATAATATTTTATGTTTGTAGTGTTTAATAATAGTACTCAGGATTTTTAAAAATTTATTGAACTTGTTTTAAATAGATTATCATATTGTGTACATGTTTTTTATTGAGATATTATGTAAATAGATATATAGGGGGCCGAGGCAGCAAAAAGGGACCTAGCACATATTGTAAAAATTGCCAGGAAGGAGCATCAAAGTTTACGTGTGAAAATGAAATGTATGCATAATTATAATTCAGGCCACTGTAATTCCATGATCGAAAGACTATGAAAATAAATTGAAAACATGAAAAATATGCACTAGGCTCTATTCGCTGTCTTGAGATATTCAATATAAACCGAGGCTTTGTAATCAGCAAGTAGTATCCTGTGTGAATGAATGTATTGAAACTTTTTTTGCTGCAACAATTATGTAATATTTTCTATTATGTAAGGATATCCTTACATAATAGAAATAAATATTACATAATTGTTGCAGCAAAAAAAAGTTTCAATACATTCACACAGGATACTACTTGCTGATTACAAAGCCTCGGTTTATATGAATATATCATTCCATTCTGCTAGAATAAATCCTTTACACCACATGGCTAACTGATTAATAGCCAATTAATAACAAGAATTTTGCAAAACATATTTTAAAACATTCCATCTTTAAATAATACTTGTAATAACTATGTTTTCACTTCAATTTAACAACACCTAACACCTATCAATTATTGTCTTCTCCCTATAGTGTCCTCCTTAGGGTTCGTAGCTCAAATATCTTGTTAGGTACATCGATCAGACCTACTATTCATGCTGTTGGCCAATTCCTTATAACAGCTATGTGTTAAATTCCCCAAGCTTTTAGCGCCACTGATATTAGGCATATTCCACTCTTGTAGATTGAATTGGAGACGAGTTATACATCAAGCCACTAAACGATCTGTGAATGTGAAATTGTGTTGAATAGCTTTTTAAGGTTTAAGATTCAATGACCTTTTTAAAGGATGCTAGTCTTAATGTAATAAATGCAGTAAATCTACAGTTCTTACACAGGCTGGTATGAATTTACAGTTCTTAACAGGGACACAAGACATATTACTATCTGCAGTTGGAATTCTGAACTGAAGGCAAGTATATCATTAACAACAGTAAACTGTTACATGTCCTTAATTTGCAAGTTGGCATCGATAGTGTTACCATACAGGACCCCATAGACACTGATCCTCCTAACAGCTATGTGTTAAATTCCCCAAGCATTTAGCGCCACTGATATTTGGCATATTCCACTCTTGTAGATTGAATTGGAGATGAGTTATGCATCAAGCTACTAAATGATCTGTGAATGTGAAATTGTGTTGAATAGCTTTTAACGTTTAAGATTCAATGACCTTTTTTAAGGATGCTAGTCTTAATGTAATAAGTGCAGTAAATCTACAGTTCTTACACAGACTGGTATGAATTTACAGTTCTTAACAGGGACACAAGACATATTACTATCTGCAGTTGGAATTCTGAACTGAAGGCAAGTATATCATTAGCAACAGTAAAGTGTTACATGTCCTTACTTTGCAAGTTGGCATCGATAGTATTACCATACAGGACCCCCCATAGACACTGATCCTCTTAAAAAAAAGTAAGGCAGGTTTTATTTAAAAAATATGCTTCTGTTGATTTCATAAGCGCCATCATTTTCATCCTTAACCACGCACATTTTTATGCAATTTAGAGAATATATCATGACTTCTTCATATGTGCATACAATAAAGAAATTGCATACAGATATGCACAGTGAGATTAAATACTGTGTCTTACCTGAATAGTAAGGTTCTCATACACCTATGTGTATATAAGAAGCAAAACAATATATATGAACTTCTTGATCAATATTTTATGTTTATTTTACACATGTTTATGTGTGCATTTTATTATTGTACATACATATACTGACATCTACACACAGACATACAACAAATTAATTAGTATTGAACAATTCAACACACTTTATATGATAGTCTCCTTTGTTATTGATTTATTACTAAAAGATTATATTACTTTTATGACATTATTGCTTGGAGGTTACTAATTTTAATATTTTCAGGGTGTAATTAAACATTTATACAACTTGATTACATAACACTCTAATAAATACTTATGATTTATATTCATAAAACAGTTAGCTGCCTCAAGAGGGAGCCGCATGAGTAAAGCCCTTGCCCATGATCCGGCAACCACCTTTGTTCGTTGCATCTGGTGGCAAGGCAAGAGGATAGTGACAGGGTCATATAACCAACCAAATCAAACCAAAATCAAAGGTGGTTGCAGGACTGTATGGTCACCTCAACTTGACCTGGTGCGCATTGCAACGCAAGGGCTCTCCTCATGAGGCTTTCTCTTTAGGCAGCATAACTGATACATTGTACTGTAAGATTCATTTTTTATTATGAATGAAAAATGAATACACCATTATATCAATTGCACTAATACAGAAACTATATGATTACTTACTTAGAACTAATTGAAATGAATTGGCAGTTTGTGTGCATGTGTTTGTATGTGCATGTGTGCATGTCTCTGTGTGTGCATGTACATGAGTAAGGATTTTAAACTTACATTTTCTTCCCCTTCGAGGTCTAGAGCCTTGTGATAAATGAATAAATTAATAATATGATTGTCTAGTAAGCACAGATTACGTGTTATAAACAGGTTCATGCACACTCTAATATATGGGTCAATGCAGTGAAAGGAACCTATATTCATTCCAGGAAGGCCTTCCAAAGTGGGTGTGTGCAATTAAAATGTACACTTTGCAGTGGCAATGTAGTGTAAACTATGTTGTGCTTATTAATAACTTGCACCTACCTGCTGTTTGTCATTTTGAGTCTTGTGATAATAGTCACATATATTCAATTAATAGATGCACATAATATAATGTTTATCATCAAATCACAGGTTATATTAAATTCAAATGCACACATGGTGAGTTTGATGAATTCAACATGACCATTTATATCATAACAACACTACATGTCAGCATGCATAAAGGTCGTGTAATGTCACCTTAATTTATGAAGTCCTTTTTAAATAAATAACAAAGATAACATAAATTACATGTATGTAACTCTTTGTATTAACCATTTGCATCACATGATCTAAGTAATGTTGTAAACAACAAGTAAACAACTAATAATTATACAATTCAATGTGTGTAAGCATGATTGACTTACAAGAACATCTTTTGGCTGCTTTTCTGTCTATGTATAGGTAAAGTAAAAACATGATTGTGAACCTTACCAGGTTATAATAAAAATGCAAGCAAGAATTCAACTGCTAGCAACCCCTTTTGAAATTTAGTATTGCTCTCTATTTATGGACAGCCTCCTCTTGCATTTCTTATGCAGGGTGCTAACACTATACCTCAGGATTGAAATGATTTTTATATGTTGTGAAATACTAACAGTAGGCTGAACATCACCATGGTCAGGTCCATATACTAGCAGTATCACCTCAGGTCCATTGCCAGAGCCACCTTGGCATTGCCAAGGTGACAATGATAATAATGATTCATTAATAATTATCATTTTTAGAGTACAATGTATTAAAAGTGGGGAAAAAATTCTCACAATCCAATTAGATTTCAATTATTGTGAGCAGTTACATAATAGTGTGAAGTTTTTTGTCACAGCGACCTAAGTCACTTCCCCCCATCAATGAAGCAATCCCACCAGCCAAACATTGAAATTTTGGGGATCCCCATTGGTGACCTAGATTTTTATACCACCTTTATTTCTCATAAGCATGGTTTGGCTAAACAACTCATGCTACAGATAGAAGAAGTTGAGCACTTGATACTCAAGTAGCTTTAATGCTACTTCGCACTTGTAATGGCTTTTGCAAACTATCTCATCTGGCTCGCGCTACTCCACCCTCCCTCTCCGTCAAAGCTCTGGAGCTTTTCGACCAGGATGTTAGATGTTGTCTGTCTCAGAGTACTTCGGTAGACTTGACTGATGTATCATGGAATCAGGCCCAGCTAAGTTTGAGTAGAGGTGGTTTGGGTATGCACTCTCTCATGCTTCATGCTCCAGCTGCTTACATTGCCTCCGCTTGTTCATCCGGCTATGTCCTCCAGTCTCTTACCCACCTCACCCATGCTGTGGAGATGTTCAATGTATGTGTAGCACCAGCTGATAAGATTTCGTTGGACTCCCTCGCATCTTCCAACATAAATCAAAAGATCCTGTCATCCAAACTGGATGATTATCAACTTCAGGGCATATTTAACAGGTCCTCAGTCGCTGATAGGGCACGCCTATTATCCATCTCTGCCCCTCATTCCTCTTCTTGGCTTTCAGTTGTGCCATCAGATGGCCTTGGGCTCCATTTCGAACCAAACCAATACAATGTAGCCCTTAAATGGTGGCTAGGTTTAGACACATCATGTGGCTCTAGTTGTGCATTCTGCCCAGATCCACTAGGCCACCATGCGTCCACGTGCAAACGAGGGGGAGACGCAGCTCATCGCCATAACCTGCTGTGAGATGTGTTTGCAGATTCCTGCCGCCTGGCTCACCTTCCTGTCAAGCTCAAAGTAGGTAATAATTTAACTCCAGACCATGACCACAGTAGACCCGCAGATGTCCTTGTCCACAATTGGTCACTGGGCAAGCCTGCAGCCTTTGACTTCTGTGTGACCTCTCCGCTAAATTCACTTATCCTTTCGGAAGTGGGAGTGTCTTCAGGAGTGGCGGCACAGGCCTCAGAGATAAGAAAGCACAACAGTAATGATGCTAAATGTGGGGAATTAGGTTGGGTGTGCATCTCTTTGGTTGTCGAGACGTACGGAGCATGGGGTCAAGAGGCAGTTAAAACTTTTGCGCAGTTGGCATCTAGGCTGGCAATTGCATGCTCCAAGCCTAAATCAGTCGTCATAAATGAGATTTACGGAAGGCTTAACACCTGCCTCATGAGATCCATTTCTTCGGCTATCCTCACAAGGATTGTGCCCTCATGAATTGCAATGTGTATGTAATTGTGCGTCAGTGTATTTTGTATCTTGCGTATGTAATAACATCAATAATATGATTTTTTAAAATGAAGTATCAATAAATAAAAATATTCAAATCCCTGTTCAACTAAGTTTATCAAGATTACGTTACAGACAATTTATTGAAGCAACTACTAACTAATCAGTCATGCAATATCAAAATCTGCAGTGGAACAAAGTGATTTATTTTTAATGCCACCACTAATTAGTCCTGTATAAAATGAAGTAAGAAACACAATTTGATTGGTAATGCAATATGTAATTGTGAGGCATAAAACTCTTCAGTTGATTAAAATTGTAGTGCAAGATGGTCATTTCACTTGATTTGTTGTTTTGAATATAGTAAAATGGCAATCAATTCATCAAAGTTATACTGCAGTGCAATGTGTTTTTTATTAAGTTGTTGTACATTATTGTGTCAACGTAGTTAATTGCAAGCTGTTTGATTTTATCTTTTGAGCTGTTAAGGATAATCTACTTGTAAATTAAATTCGTTAATATTTAAGACTAGTGTCACTATATCAACATACATGTTTGTTTTCTTCATCGCCAAAATCCATGTGGTGCTGTGTGAGAAGATATAGGACTAAATTGTCAGTTTGCTGCATGCCTGATTGCTGATGGTTGATTTACTGCTATTCATATACCTGGCTAATTAAATCTTCTGGTTATGCATTTAATTACACCAAAGTAGGCTGGACATTTTTAGTTGTTGTGTGATCTGCTTTGTTATATGCATTAGCACAGTTTTGAAAAAAAAAAACGTTAAATAGGGGGTCCACGAAAGAACGCAATAATGCTTTTTGATCGCTATAACTCAGGATTTGAATAGATAACTGCTTGATTTCTTTAACATATGAATAGTTAGCCAAATACCAACAATTCAATTATAATCGAATTGTGATAATGCTATTTGTATTTGGCTAAATGTGGCTATTATACATTCATACATTCCTTTTGATTGACAATCCTTTAATCATTTAAAAGGTTGCGTTCTTTCGTGGACACTGTATATAACTGATCAAAAACATGCAAATTGTACATTTAATCTGGTCTTTGGAACATAAACTTACGGCTGGGGATTTCATTTTATTTGCAACCTCCTATTGTGAAAATCAGTACATTTAAAGTTACACTACACTAACAATGCACACTTTCTTCTAAGTTATTAAGGGATACATTACTTCCATATCAATTGCTAATATTGTTTTGTACTATATAAAGCCACATGATGTATTAGCATTGTGTAAAATGTCCTGGCTATAACTCTAGTGGACAACATTGATAGCATGCTTATAATTTTTAAACTATGGTGACTTACTGATTGTTGTGATTCCTCCTCACTCTTTGTGAAAATAAATATTAAATTCCTGATACTTTTTCAACACAAAAGCTTACTGATGATGAAGATGACTGTGGATCATCTTCCTAAATGTTATGCAAGTGATAAAAAGCATTCCACATACCATGGTCCAAAGTGTTCACTTAATTGCTTATAAACAATTTAGACACCCTATCTTGTGTATTACAGTTATGTTACTGGTGGCGTAAATTTTCAACCTTGTATTTACACAGAACAACCTATTGTAAAATAAACATTTAATTTCATTTACATCATGCACGTCAATTTAGATTGAATGTATCGATCATTACATATGCATAAATAAACTTTGTTAGCCGCTTACAATCTTTTATAGTCACATTTTTGGCTTTGATTACAATGCATTTGAGATTTCGGCACACACATACCGCATTCATGGTCAAATACATTGATCATAGTAATATCTTGAATTAACTTACAATTTGAGATTTTGTTCTCATTGGAGTAACCTATTGTATAAATCATCACATTTAAATAACCTATATTTCTTAAGTGTGTGCTACAACTATAGAGTGTTTTAGAAATATAGATACAACCCTATGTGTTACATGTTGCGCCTACAATACATTTTGCATGCGATATAATGGTACAAAGTGTTACTCAGAATATTATTCACTTTTCTAAACAAAATCTAGCTTGATACTTGAAATAGAATTATGAATGGACCTTGTAATACAGGTTTTATAACATGATGTACACTGTTCAATATTTTACAATTTCACATTTTGTGTACATACCTTCAATGCTTCTTCAAATGATCTTGTATGCTTTGCCTTCTAAACAATTATAAATACAATAGCTAATTCTTTAAATATCCATGAGCAGCAACCAAACTTTGTAAATATAGATCAAGGCAGCAAAAGGAACCTAGTACATATTCTGTCAAGTTTCATATTCTTAGACACACTATTACTTACATACTGGTAATTAGTCAGCCCATATGGAGTAACAGTGGTCTGAATTGCATGAGTCAACTTTCATGCCCTAATATGTGCTGGGTCCTATTTTGCTAAAGTATAACATTCTTATACACATATGGTTAGGTTCCAGAAAAATCACCCCTGTGATATTTGGACGTGTAAAGATAATAATAATTCTTATTTGGAACAGTGTCCAGCAAAATCACCTTTGTGATACTTTTTCTGGACAATCAAAAGAAAAGTAATGCTCGCATTGAAATGTATGAATAATTATAAATTAAGTGCCTAATATCTTTATGATGAAAAGTTCAATTTAGGATGCGTGAGGACCATTTGATAGAAGCTCGTTAGAGTTCACGGAAAATCAAAAAATTTGAAAACTTGAAAAACTACCGAGAAGGATGATTTTGATGGACACTCCATTTGGCTTATAACCTATAATCAACAAATTATTTATATCTTGTCATTACAACTAATCCAGTGCACAGGAAATGGTTGACTTACTGATGAATGTGCAAATTTTGAGGCAACTCCGTCGTGCTATTTTTATGTAGCATATCATAACTGAAGCACTAATGATTTTAAAATGTATAATAATCTAGAACACTTCCTCAAACATAAGGCATTCTACATGTGTCACCTCACTACTTAGATCACAGGCTTATGGAATGTCACTTAAATCCTCTCATCACAGATATCCACTACCATGTGAATTATTAAGTTGCATAACTTATAGTAAATCTAGTGCTTATTTTGGAAATGCGACATTGCCGTACACTTATAAAGGTTTTTGCATTATTTCATGCTCTATGCAAGTAATATTCCTCTAGACCACAGTACAATATATACCTCACATGTAGGCTCTCTTCTCTTCTGGAGGTCTGTGATAAAAATTTATAGGTAATTATACAACTGAATAATTATGCAATGTTACCTGTGATTTCATAAACTGTACAGGGGACAAATTCGTTTTTGGACCCTGGTACCCTCACAGAGTAGCATTTGTATCATTGATTAAAGAGTTCAAATCCTTATCACTTAGGCACTCTTTGCCACTTGTGGCCAGTGATGTTGCACAAACCAGCCTCCTGATTGTTGAGCCCTTTGTGGCTATTTGACACGTTTCTAATAATAAACATCATAATCAAAGGAGGGAATACTTATTTTACAACAGATTAAACTGTGTGGGTGGGGAAGATTTTTTATGCGTTTTACATTACAATGAATTAATCTTACTCCTAATAAAACGTTATGATTTAGTTTAAGGTTTAAAAACATAATACACACCTACTGTAATTTATCACACTTAAATACTAAGGAAGGTCCGAGTGTTCCTAATGGAGGCTGCATTTAAGCAGTGGGTGTAATGTTTGTAGTCGTGACACTGATTCTGCATGTGACCCAACTCTTGAGGAAGATCAGGAAAAGATAGCCCAGTACTCCCCTCTGTATCAACATGCGTGAAAGCCAAACCTGGCAATCATTTATAATATATATATTATGTGCATCTAAAAATGACCACACATATGTACACTGTATGTGTGCATGTATGCGTGTGTGCGTGTGTATGTGCATGTGTGTGTGTGCATGTGTGTGTGTGTGCGTGTGTATGTGTGTGAGCAAACATTTATGTGGTCATGTTTAGATATCACAAACTACTAGATTTATAACCTACTGTAGCGGCTACGGGCTACCAAGTATACGGAGAACCGGATTTATCTGAGCTGCTAGTTAATAAAACACACACGTGATTGTTTTGTGAGTAAAGTGTACATGTGAATTGCTACAGTGGTGACTCTGAGACGTTTAACGCTTTAAATGTCGGAAGAACATGCGGTGTCGCTCAAGCTTCCAAACTTTTGGTCTTCGCAACCCGAAGTTTGGTTTGCGCAAGCAGAAGCACAATTCAACTTGCGCAAAATCACTGCAGATGACACAAAATATTACTACATCCTCGCCGCACTCGACCAACCTACGGCCACTCGTCTTCTAGACCTGATTAGCCACCCTCCAGCCGACGACAAATACAAGGCGTTGAAGACCCGTCTTATCGATACGTTCGGCCTCAGTCAAAGGGAACGAGCATCCCGCCTTCTTCATTTCCGCGAGTTGGGTGACACCAAGCCCTCTGTCTTAATGGACGAGATGTTGGCCCTTCTAGGAGACCATTCTCCTTGTTTCCTATTTCAACAACTTTTCCTCAAACGCCTCCCCGAAGATATACGAGTCCAGTCGGTTGACTCAAAAGCTGACGACTACCGACACCTAGCGAAAAAGGCGGACGCTCTTTGGGCAAGCCGAGATATGAGTTTCAGCACCAACGCTGTTCAACGACGCCTCTCAAGTCAAAAACTGAAAGCTAAACATCCCACTACTCCCACGGCTGACGATTTATGCTACTACCATCGCAGTTTTGGACAGGCCGCCCGCAAGTGCACCAAACCCTGTTCTTGGTTGGGAAAAGAACAGGCGATAGTGGCCATGGCGGCTAGCCATAACACGGGCCTGTTTTTTCTTTGGGACCAAATCTCGGGACGACAGTTCCTAGTAGATACCGGAGCAGAGATCAGCGTCATTCCCGCTACAGCTTCGGACAAACGCAATACCCATGATAAACAAGGACCATTGTTGTCAGCGGCCAATGGTACTACAATCAAAACATATGGAAGTCGTATAGTGCCCCTCCAGTTCTCATCCAAAGGGTATCAATGGAGTTTCACCATTGCAGATGTGTCTCGCCCTTTATTGGGAGCAGATTTTCTACGATCAAACTCCCTTCTAGTCGACCTCAAGGGTAGACAACTTGTGGATGCAGAGACATATCATTCCGTTCCCCTCGGAGCAACTAGGACTCCGGCACTCCATCTAAATGCTGTCACAAGCAACCAGTACAACACACTGCTGTCAAAATTCCCAGAGATAACCATGCCTGTGTTCACACAGGCAGCCATCAAACATACAGTAGAACATTTCATCTCCACAAAAGGCCCACCTGTCCATGCACGGCCCCGTCGCCTTTGCCCTGACAAACTAGTAGCAGCCAAAGCAGAATTCGCCAACATGGAAGCTATGGGTCTTATTCGACGTTCATCCAGCCCATGGGCATCACCCTTGCACATGGTTCCTAAGGCATCTGGAGGCTGGCGCCCTTGTGGAGATTACAGGCGCCTTAATGACATCACCATACCTGACAAGTACCCAGTGCCACATATCCACGATTTCTCAGCACAACTGGCTGGCAAGAAAATTTTCTCAAAAATCGATCTGGTACGGGGCTATCATCAAATCCCAGTCACTGCTGAGGACATCCCAAAGACTGCCATCATCACCCCTTTCGGCCTCTATGAATTCCTCAGGATGCCTTTCGGACTCAAAAACGCTGTACAGGCTTTTCAACGACTGATGGACACTGTTTGCCAAGGCTTGGATTTTACCTTTGTCTACATTGATGACATCCTGGTGGCTAGTGAAGATGAGGATACACACCTGGACCACCTTCATCAGCTCTTTCAATGTCTCAAAGACTATGGTTTGGTGGTGAATGTTTCAAAATGTATGTTTGGGGTTGAATCACTCGATTTCCTTGGCCACCGTATCAATTGTGACGGGATCGTACCACTACCTGACAAGGTGTCTGTGATCACAGAATACCCACAGCCAGAAACCGTCAAAGCTTTGCAGGAATTTGTGGGGATGGTAAATTTCTACCATAGGTTCATTCCGGCTGCTGCACAGTTGATGTCCCCTCTCTTTGAAGCACTTACAAGCCAGTCCAAAACCTTAGTTTGGAACGATACGATGACGCAGGCTTTTGACAATATCAAGGAAGCACTCGCTAAAGCTACTCTACTAGTGCATCCCCGGCATGATGCACCGATTTCTCTGACCACGGATGCCTCAGATCGAGCCGTTGGTGCCGTTCTCCAACAGTGGACAGACGAATCCTGGGAACCTCTAGCCTTTTTTAGCAAAAAGTTACGACCCCCAGAACAGAAATACAGTGCATTTGACCGGGAATTACTGGCTCTCTATCTGGGCATTCGACATTTCCGTCATTTCCTTGAGGGTCGGAAATTTACGGCATACACAGACCACAAACCATTGATTTTTTGTATGTCCAAGGTATCAGAACCATGGTCCAATCGACAGCAACGTAAACTTTCCTATATTTCGGAGTTTACGACTGACATACAACACATCCAAGGCAAGGACAACCCAGTAGCCGATTCTTTATCTAGAGCTACCCTGGATTCCGTTCAGTTAGGAATAGACTATTCAGTCATGGCAGCTGACCAAAAGGATGACCCTGAGATACAGGCATACTTGACTACCCCTACCAGCCTACTGTTTAAGGAGGTCCCTTTTGGGCAGCAGGGCATTACACTCCTTTGCGATACATCCACGGGACAAGCCAGGCCAGTAGTGCCCGTAAGTTGGAGGCGTAAAGTTTTTGACCTAATCCATGGTCTGTCCCACCCCTCTATACGAGCCACACGGAAGCTCATTTCCTCCAAATTCATCTGGAAAGGTATGAATTCACAAGTGGGGAGTTGGGCGAAGACATGCGTCCAATGTCAAAGCTCAAAGATCCACACGCACATCAAGAGTCCTTTGGAAACATTCAACGTGCCCCATCGTCGGTTTGACCACATTCATGTGGATCTAGTGGGCCCCCTTCCACCTTCCGATGGTTTCACCCATCTTTTGACAATTGTGGACCGTTTCTCCCGTTGGCCGGAAGCAGTCCCTCTCAATGACATATCTACTGTTGCCTGCGCTCGGGCCCTCATATACCATTGGATCTCACGTTTTGGGATTCCCATGGACATGTCCTCAGACCGGGGATCGCAATTTACTTCACAGTTATGGTCATCCGTTGCCAAGTTGTTAGGGATCACACTTCATCATACCACGGCCTACCACCCACAAGCCAACGGTCTGGTGGAAAGATTCCATCGCCATCTGAAGACGTCCCTACGCGCTCGTCTGACAGGTCCTCAGTGGGCACAAGAATTGCCTTGGGTACTTCTGGGTATTCGCACCGCCCCAAAGGAGGACTTAAGATTCTCCTCGGCAGAATTGGTCTACGGAGCCCCCGTCACGGTACCTAGAGAATTTTTCCCAGCTCACACTTCACAACCTAATCACAACTCTGAGCTACAGCGTCTCCGTGAGCAAGTTCAGGCACTAGTCCCCATTCCTACCTCCCACCATGGGATTACACCCATCTCAATCCCACCTGACCTGCAACACTCTCAATATGTATTTATACGTCGCGACTCACATCGTACACCTCTCCAGCGCCCTTATGAGGGCCCCTTCAAAGTTCTTCAACCAGGTGAAAAGAACTTTACCATCGACATAGGAGGACGAAAAGATACTGTTTCGGTGGAAACCTGCGCATATAGATCCTGAATTTCAAGTTCCAGTAGCAGTGGCCAAACACAGAGGACGACCTCCAAGG
The DNA here is from genome assembly GCA_963681505.1 of Eunapius fragilis. NCBI lineage: Eukaryota > Metazoa > Porifera > Demospongiae > Spongillida > Spongillidae > Eunapius > Eunapius fragilis. Next base: position 1,517,745 of record OY811972.1, read on the forward strand.
AAGGTTCAACCTACCTCAACACAGTCCCATACACCTGACAGCCTTTCAGACATCCCTTTACCCTTACACACAAGGTCTGGACGCCAGGTTAAGTTACCACGTCGCTTCATCTCGGTTCTGGGGGGAGTAGTGTAGCGGCTACGGGCTACCAAGTATACGGAGAACCGGATTTATCTGAGCTGCTAGTTAATAAAACACACACGTGATTGTTTTGTGAGTAAAGTGTACATGTGAATTGCTACACTACCTACCTCCATGCATGTGTACACACACACACACACACACACACATCACACACAGTGTGTGTACACATGCATGAAGATAGGCAGGTTATAAATCTAGTAGACTGTGCATCTAAAAATGACAATGCATATGTACACTGTATGTGTGCGTGCATACATGTATGTGTGTGTGTGTATGTGCGTGAGTACACATTTCTGTGGTCATTTTTAGATATCACAGACTACTAAAATTGAAATTGGCCTATATTTAGCACATTACTCAGGCATGCGCTGTTATTTTGTGAGCGTGCTAAATATAGGCCAATTTCAATTTTCGAGTAAAATTTCTGTCATTCTTGTTTCCGTGCTTTTTTACACCAATCCTATTTAGAGCTCTTTCATCGCGTGATCCGTAGCAGCAATCATGTGATATATTAGTTGACGTAATCAATTATTCGCCATATTGGTGCTCGGGTATTCCGCTCTTTTAAACGTAAAGCATGTCAAAGCTGTCTTTGTATGCAGATAGCTTGCCTCCAGATGCAAAGACTCGATATGTGGATAAAATCGAAAGCATTGGTGGGTTAGATCCGTTCTCATCTGACTTCGTTGGAGAAAAATCGGACGTTGTACCACCAGTTAGTGGATGCGATTTGGTATCGTATTTAGTATTGCAGACCAGTTTTATAACTAGCAAACAGTTCAAAGCCCATAAATCTCTGGAGGCTTATAACCAGTTTGTTAGTGGATGGGTGAAAGACATACTACAAACGCACATATCCCAGCAAAAAGTTCTTGGGCAAGGTTCTTGCCAAGAAGAGCAAGATCTTGGTAGGAGGCCAAGATCTTGCCAGGAGTCTGAGATCTTGCCATATCTTGGGTAAGATCTTGGCCAAGATCTTGGCCAGAAATTGGCCGGCATAATCTTGGCACCTTGGGCAAGATCTTGGGCAAGTCTTGGGCAAGTTGGTCAAGATCTTGGGCAAGTTGGTCAAGATCTTGGGCAAGTTGGTCAAGATCTTGGGCAAGTTGGTCAAGATCTTGGGCAGGAATCTTGTCCAAGAACTTTTTGCTGGGATCGTCTCGGTGGACATACCCCCGCTAGTTTCATTCAGCTCACTATCCACAGCCTTTGACTTTGCCGCAACTCCTGGTACACTGCACTTTTTATTCGCATTTTGTTCTCGCTTGGTAGCTGCGCGCCGTCTTTTCGAGTACCTAAGGAGCCGTTCAATGTCGCTGTTACTTGGGCTTTTCTTACATATACCCGGAAGATCCAGTGAAGGCAGCCAATCTGGGACTAATTCACTATACAGTGACTGCGCTGGTTTGCCCTTGATGAAGGGCAGGGAACATATCCGAGCGTTATGAAGTGACGCCGAGTCTTTAAATTACGACCGATTGCAGCCAGGAAGCCGTTCCTTCGTCTCTGTGACAATTCTAGCTCATATTCACCATACTGGGCTCTTACTTTAGGTATCCCGTACAATCTTGTGCCCTTGCCTACCATAGAATTGGTCAAACAATGGTCGACAACGCAGACTCCCATATCAGCCGAGCACCAATATGGCGGACACGATAACGTCATTACATTTACGTGAATAATTGCTTTTTGTCATGTGACCATGAAAGAGCTCTATACCAACAACTCTCTCGTTAGAGAAAGTTTTTATTTACTTAGGTTTTTTTTCACCGTAGTCGATGAAATGTAGGAAGAGCATATAGAATTTGGACGATCCCCTTTATCTCTTAATGCAATATCAAATAACTTTAATAATAATAATTATCGGAAGTCTCGCTAGAGAGGTTTTGACCCCGACTATGAATTTAATTAAAATCCCGCGACCCTACCGTAGCTTCGCTCCCGACGATCGGATCGTCTAACTTGTTGCGGCAATCGATCTAGAAGTCAAAACCGAGTAGTTTCGTTTTTGTTTCACGTCGTAGAACCGCGTGGTTGTCGAGAACGAAAAATACTGCTGTCCTCGTTCCCCTTCCAAAAATAATGGGCGGGTCGTCTGCTTCTTCTGCTTCTTGAGAACTCATAACTCGGGACAGGAACACTTTTAAGCAATGAAAATTGCACCAATAGCTTTAGAATTTGCTGGAGGACTCGCTTTTAGGCTTTGATACACAAAGGCCTAAATGCCTACATACGGTCTTATCAAGTCTAATTAACCGATTACCGGCCAATTTAATTATCCGTCAATACGTAGGTCACTGCCGTAATAGAATATTTTCGTAGCTGCCTCAAAATTGCGTTAGAAATAGGTATTGTCTTAAAAATGCGAACAAAAGCAGAACGAAGCAAAATATGTATAGGCAAGTTTCTTTCTACCGTTAGTAAAGTCTCTTTTGCATATTATAAAACCTACGCTTTGTTGCGATCGTTTCTTTCTCCGTCGAGGCGCTCGTGTTCAATATACGTAAGGCAGTGAAATTTTTCTCCGTCGAGGCGCTCGTGTTCAATATACGTAAGGCAGTGAAATCGGGGTTCATATTCGGCAATGACACGAATGTTCGCATTTTCAGTCGAAATACCAAGTAAGAGGACTGTTATGTATTTTCTTTAAAATGTCTTATGCAAAAGTTCGAAATATGATGGGCAGCAGCTAAGCCATGTTGAAGTGAGTTCTAATTATTGCGCGCATGCTATGCTCTGTTTGAATACCCCTCTTTCTATAGGAACTGTGCAAGCCTAGCTGATTTTTAACCCATTTACCTTTGAAGGTATGTTTGTTCACACAAGCTTCCCACACATGTGGTGAAGAGGTGCGATGGTGATATGGGGGTGTAGTTGTGATGTGGAAGTGTAGTAGTGATGTAGTTGTGCAGTGGTGATGTGGGGTGCACTGGGGTGTAGGGTTGGATGTGTTCAGTACTGATGTGGGGTGAAGTGCGGATATGGGGTGATGTGGGCTGAAGGGGTGATGTGGGGATGTGGGTTGAAGTGGTGATGTGAAATTCAGTGGTGATGTGTGGGGAACTGGGGATGTACGGGTTCAGTGGTATGGGAGTTCAGTGGAAATGTGGGTGATGTGGGTACCCGGAAGCAGTGATGATGTGGGGTGCAGTGGTGATGATGTGGGGTGCAGTGGTGATGATGTGGGGTGCAGTGGTGATGTGGGGGTGCAGTGGTGATGTGGGGTGATGTGTGGGTGCAGTGGTGATGTGTGGGCGCAGTGGTGATGTGTGAGTGCAATGGTGATGTAGGGTGAAGTGTGGGTGATGTGGGAGTGTAGTGGTAATGTGGGGTGCAGTGATGTGTGAAGCAATGGTGATGTGGGTGCAGAGGTGATGTGGGAGTGGAGTGGTGATGTGTGGGTGTAGTGGTAATGTGGGTGCAGTGGTGATGTGGGATGATGGGTGGGTTCAGTGGTGATGTGGGAGTGTAGTGGTAATGTGGGAGTGTAGTGGTAATGTGGGCTCCCTCCCTATGCCGCTGCCGCACGTGATACCCCACCCACCTCCCTATCAACCACCAATTTGGTTTAAGTTCATTGTGCACGCTGCCCCAACACCATTACACACACAACCACATAGAAAACACAAAGAACGGGCCCCCGTGCTATATGCCCAGCTGCTGGGACACTTTTAGTCATTTCTCCATAGAATCTTTAATGTAGCCATCTTTGGCTGACTCAGATTTCCAGCGACCATGTCGTTTGAACAATCTGTCAGGTACACCTGCATTTGCTGCCGCTGTGGCCCCTCCTGCCCGCAGGCTATGCAACCCAAAAAGCTTAGGGTCAAAACCCAACTGAGAAATTTTACTTAACAGTAATTCCCTTAGCCTGGTATAACTAAGGCCTCCTGCCTTCCTTAGTCGTTCCCCCTCTTTGGTGACCGTTATTCCCCGAAATACATACTCCTTAGGTGTCTTTTCTAGCTCCCCCATACGGAAATACTTTTCCATCATCCCAACAGGGCATGTCGGCTCCCCCGTGCGAGCTATAACCAATGAGGAACCTTCCCGGTACTGGTCTGTTTTACTGGACACTATTCTGACTACCATGCTCTCAGTGTTGAATGTGATGTCCTCACACTTGAGCTTTACTAGCTCATCACACCGCATGAACCCAGCAAACGCCACCAAACACACCACCAACAACCTGACCTCCGTCAGGGATGGAGCTGGCCCGGCAGCCTCCACCATGGCCTTCAACGTGTCAGCCGTCACTGGTTCCTTCCGAACCTTAGGCTTGGCCAAAATGCGCCTCAAACCTTCTAAGGTAGCCTTAACTAAGGGTGACCCACCCAATGGCTGGAGCCCTGCTACCCCATGCAACCATGATAGTGCATGCACTGCCTCCTCTACTGCAGCCTTGGATTCTGTGGACTCACTGAGGTGCTGCTTGTACAGCACCAGGTGAAGCTCTTGCACTGGAAAACTTGGCACTCCCTGTCTTGCATCCGCCCAGGTCTTCCAACGCTTATATGCACCAAGGTACTTCTTTGTGGTACTGTCTGCTCTGCTCCTCAAGACTGTTGCTGGTAGTGCTTGGGCCAATCTTCGTAGCTCCGGGTCCTCCAGATTACTCAACAGAGGCCATGCTCCTGATCAATGTGAAGACACCTGCAGTAAGAAAGAACACCATAAACTGCAGTATCCTTTGCTGCCAATGCACTATAGCCATGCCACAGCCGCCGAGGCCTGTCATAGGCTACAACCCAATAGCCGCCGAGGCTATATAGGCACCACATAGCCGCTGAGGCTATACATACACACAGCCCATCAGCCGCCAAGGCTATAGGCACACCACATAGCCACCGAGGCTATACATACACACAGCCCATCAGCCACCAAGGCTATAGGCACACCACATAGCCACCGAGGCTATACATACACACAGCCCATCAGCCGCCAAGGCTATAGGCAACACATAGCCGCCAAGGCTAATACATACACACAGCCCATGAGCCACCAAGGCTATAGGCAACACATAGCCGCCAAGGCTAGTACATACACACAGCCCATGAGCCACCAAGGCTATACATACACACAGCCCATCAGCCGCCAAGGCTATAGGCAACACATAGCCACCAAAGGCTATATATATACATACACACGCCGCCGAGGCTATAGGCCTGTCTTAAAACTGGATCCTTAACGCAATCACCTCTGTGTTAGGAAACTTTCCATTAAACAGAGTCGAACCAGATCTACCTTGCTGGATAAGTTGTTCTGACAGTGGTAGTGCTACCCAATCCGCCACAAATGGAGCCCATCCATTAATGCCAGTGTGCAACAAAGGCCAAAAGGGGGCTGACTCCCACAACGGCACAACCAGTGTGCCCTGTGCGCTACAACGCTCCGCATGCTTGAGTACCTGTGGCACTAGCATCGGTGGTGGACACCACCAGTTATTTTCCTTAGACCAGTCTACTGTGAATGCATCCACTGCTTCTGAACCCGGGCATGCATATCGGGAATTGAATCGCTCGACCTGAGCATTATAGCATGTAGCAAACCTATCCACAGTGTGTGGGCCCCACTGTGAATCCAACCATTTGTACACATTCTGATTAATATACCAGTCATCATAGTCAATAATCCCACTAAAGTAGTCTGCTAGCTCATTCTCTTCCCTTGGAATCCACTCTGGCTCCAACCTGATATTATTGGCTACACATGCTTTGAATACCTTCAAGGCCTCTACCTGCAAGTGGGACTTGCAGCTCCCAACTTTTAGAATTCAAACTACATTCTGGTTATCAGTAAACCAACGCACCCTCATGTTACCTAAATTTTCCGCCACTGACAACAACACCCTTCCCACAGCTACCAGCTCTCTCCAAGTTGAGCTCTGTTTAGCTTCCTCAGGTAACCAGTTACCCTGAGCAATATGCATACCATGCTCCACAGTATATCCTCCATAACCTGTATCACTTGCATCTGAGTAAACAAATCTAAGTGCAGATGGACTATGCCATATAGGCTGCGCGTTATAATCCTGAAGACATTCCACCCAAAATAACAACTCCTCCCTTAACCACTTCTCATTTCATCGTGGAATTTCCAATCTCTGTATTATCTAAGATATCTGTTTGATTACAGCAAATTTAAGGTCTTTTTTTGCTATAATAGTCATTATTGTTGTACTTTTTCAAATTCCGTGAATGATTTTGCGTGTTTTTCATGCAAACTGTGATTTTTTCAAAACATGGAATTTGCTAAAATGAAGAATTATTTTGTAATTTTGATGCCAATTGCTTTGATTTGAAATTTATGTGACATATTTCACATGTTAGCAAGTGTATGCACGCTTTTTGCACAAATGAGATGATTTTTGGTGCTTTCAAGATAGCATGAAATAACAATTCCTAAATTAAGAACTATCCATCCATAATACTAAATAAAATAAAATATCTGTGAGTTGTCACATATTTCATCTTGTATGCTTGCAGCTCATCTGTGACATGTAAAATCCTTTGCTCGTCAATGTATAGCCCGAATTCGACGTATCTGAAATTTCAGACCTGCCAAATCTACTGAAACAAAGTAGTTGTAACCACAATGCATACAAGGTTATAATTTTACATCTCAGTGTTGCCATATCCATATTTGAAATTTCAGACTCACCAAAATTTTTCTCACTGACTTATCATGATCCCCTACTCGTTCGATGTATCTGAAATTTCAGACCTGTCAAATCTACTGAAACGAAGTAGTTGTAACCACAGTGCATTATAATTGTAGAGTGTTGCCATATCCATATTTGAAATTTCAGACTCATCAAATTTTTCTAACTGACTCATCATAATTCATAATCACCTTCTATTAAGAATTCTGAAATTTCAGACCTGTCAAATCTACTGAAACAAAGTAGTTGTAACCACCAATCCAAAAAGGTTATTATTGTAACTTTTTGCTTATTGGTTGCAATTTTTGTACAATGGTAAATATTACATTTAATGCGAAATTCAAATGCATATTTCAAAGAACAATAATAATATATTATGCATGAATTTCTAATTTTAAGTTTACCTTTAACGTTCAAAACTTCTTTCAGTAAATTGACATTAACATTTACTCATCGCACTCCAAAGGCTTGTGCCTGCAATATTCGTACAGGAAAATTATAATTACTGAGTACAGTGTTACATTTTGCATAAATTCAACACACTCATACAAGTTCTTTAACTTCTGAGCAATACTTTGGTACAACCTATGTGGCCTGGAAAGGGTTATACTATTCATCACAATGTAGTTCTTGTGGATTGTAATCAACTGAGACTGTGATTTAACAACCCAAGGACTCCATGTACCATGGTAAGTTCCAGTCCACCATTCCAGTTACTTCTGTCACTATTAGCACTTTAGCAATTTGAGGCAATTCATCATTATATTGTTCCAAGCCAAGTGCGACGAAATCACATTTGTATATGGAACAGTGTCCATCAAAATCACCCTAACTTATGATACTTTATCAATTTTTCCAGGACATGCAAAAGAAAACTAACGCTTGCATTGAAATGTATGGCTGATTATAATTCAGTACCTTATAACTGTATGATGGATAGCCCAATATAGGACGCGTAAGTACTATGCTGCATGTGACAGAAGGTGATGTTGCTAGACACTAACACGCACACATATGAATCGAGGCATAATTACAGGAAGGAGCATCAAATATCAAAGTATAAAAATGTACGCGTTATTACATGCATACAACATTCACGTGTGGTCAAGAATGTTGTTACATACCTGAATCAACTATACATGACGGTGGGATCACTATCTCATCCTGCATCATTTGCTGTAACATGAATTAAATATACATGAACTTTCTGAAATCATTTCCATGCAACAAGCAGCCATTAAAATTACAATGCATAATACTTTGTACAGGTATACACGTATATTATTCGTACATTCACGACACTGCCACTGCCAGGTGAAGCACCGAAATGAACGGTGTCTGCTGGTGAGAATAGAATGTGCAGATAAATTGCCCATCGCAATGTACACTGATGGATAATTTCGTACCAATACAGTTTGATGACCCTGCCGCAAGGGGCGTCACCACTTCGTCGATTGTTAGTTGCTGAGCGCGCACGCACGCACGCGCACGCATAAAAGATTAGGACAATCAAACTAAACACAGAACATGGTTCACCCCACATGCATACAACATGCCACCAATCCACTATCGCATGTATACACCGTTTGAATTACCGTATATGTTGTAGCTTCAGAGCAGTCACTGATGCTAATAAGTGACACCGCGTCAGAGCATTCACTGAAATCAATGAATGATTCAGGCTCACAACTCAGGGCAGTCATAAAGTCGCTGTCTGTGTCACTATTCTCCCGGAGCTTTCACAGCTGCTGTAGCTGTTGTATCAGCGCATGCGCATTATAGTTTTCACGAACATTACGCGCACCGTTACTATTAATAGTTTTACCGCTGAATCTAGCACCTGCCACTAGTTTCTGTTGCAACTTAACTGTGTGCATCTGGATTATCATGGCTCTCTCTAGTTGTTGGAATTTTGATGTTGGTAAGGACCACTGCATCTATCTGGTGAAAGCAAGAGAAAGGCTCCGAGTCGAGGGGAACTTATAAGAGGCCGTTTGTAGGACCTGTCATTGATGTAAGATTCTGCTTCAAAAATGGAAAGCATTACTTGGTGGTAAGTGGTTGTGCACCTTTGGCCCATATCAACACTTGTATTGAGTTTGATTTCCGATATAGCTTGAATCTATCCAAATGCGCCTGCAGCATAACAGATAATTAATAGCCTTAGGGAGGGCCCCTTGTTACACTGATTTTTCGATTGTGCATGTTGATTCGTTCTTTCTAATACACTTAGTACAATAAGGGTCCGTGCATAACCTTGAGAATAATAAAGGTCTGTTTATCCTTTCGATCGGTGTCCGTGCGTATGAACTTGAGTTACCGTAAAGTATATATACGCAGTATTAAAACTATAATTATGATTATAATTTAATTATAATTATGTATAACTTATGATCCGTATTACGACCATACAATGTCTCATTTTTACCGGGCAGGCATTGAGTGGCATATAGCAGCCGAGGATGACACTCCAGGCATATTTTGGTACACATTTTTGGTCACGATTGCTGGTTTTGTCTCGGTCGCGTGCGCGACGCACTAAGGTACAACTTTAGCAGAGACACAAAGATCAGTCGGAATACGAAGTAAGTGGTCCTTTCTAGTGTTAAAAAAAATTATTGTTTTTTCTCACGCTAATGTACATAAAACAGCAACATCATTTCGAGGTACACTGTACATGTTCTAATTGATGCGCGCAAACTGTTACCTATTTAAGGTAAGGGTGTGTGGGTGTCAAAGGATTGTGGGGTGTGTGTGTCAAAGGCTTGTAGGGTGTGTGTGGGTGTCAAAGGCTTGTAGGGTGCGTGTGTGTGTGTATCGAAGGCTTGTAGAGTGTGGTGTCGAAGGCTTGTAGGGTGTGTGTGTGGGTGTCGAAGGCTTGTAGAATGTGTGGTGTCGAAGGCTTGTAGGGTATGCGTATCAACGGCTTGTAGGGTGTGTGGGTGTCAAAGGCTTGTAGAGTGTGTGTGCGTATCGAAGGCATGTAGGGTTTTTGTGTGTCAAAGGCTTGTAGGGTGTGTTGGTGTCGAAGGCTTGTAAGATGTGTGTGGGTGTCGAAGGCTTGTAGGGTGTGTGTTGGTGTCGAAGGCTTGTAGATCGTGTGGTGTCGAAGGCTTGTAGAATGTGTGGTGTCGAAGGCTTGTAGAGTGTGGTGTTGAAGGCTTGTAGGGTCTGTGCGTATCAAAGGCTTGTAGGTGTTTGTGTGTCAAAGGCTTGTAGGGTGTGTGTGGGTGTCAAAGGCTTGTAGGGTGTGTGGGTGTCGAAGGCTAGTAAGGTTTGTGTGGGTGTCGAAAGCTTGTAGTGTGTGGTGTTGAAGGCTTGTGTGTGTGTGCGTGTCGAAGGCTTGTAGGATGTGTGTGGGTGTCGAAGGCTTGTAGGGTGTGTGGTATCGAAAGCTTGTAGAGTGTGATGTAGAAGGCTTGTAGGGTGTGTGTGATGTCGAAGGCTTGTAGGGTGTGTGTGGTCGAAGGCTTGTAGCAGTGCTCAAAATAGCGGTCGGACATCGGTCAATTTCCAATCAATTTGCGCATATGACCGCGCAACTTGCACTAGAGCTGGTCATTTGGTCCGACCATTCCTTTGGGTTGTACTGTAGTACTAATTAGTTATGATAGCGATTGTGATATGCATAATACCATCTAACCACATGGATTGTGACAACAGCTGTTTTAGCGCACATATTAAATAGACCACATCAGCATATAAGATTATGCAGCTAGGACAACATCTTTTGAAAAAGACAGTACGGAGGTAGAAGGTGAAGAGGAAATGGATATGCTCAAAAACTGGAATGACTGGATGGTTCCTTTACCTTCAGATAGTGACAATGATTAATTGTATCTAGATCTAGCACTCAACTTGATTTAACTTACACACCTGTTCTACAAACATACATGTATGTTCATGCATATACATATTACAATGTCCGAACAAATCTGACAATGTCCGCCCAAAGTTAATATTGGTCTGCCAAATGTCCGATCAAAATTTGGCCCTTATTTTGAGCACTGTGTAGGGTGTGTGTGTGCGTGTCGAAGGCTTGTAGAGTGTATGGTGTCGAAGGCTACGGCCGTTAAAAATCAACAGGCTATGCATTAACCATGCACACATTAATTGCAAACTAACACCCTGGGTCAGTATATAAAACCACCTCCCTGCCCCTGGACAAGCTTTTATATCTACACCCACATCTAATTTACATTATGAAAATCAGTGATTGATGTTCTGGTGAATGAATATATGCATGTGAGCTGATGATTTCTGAAATTTCAGATACACCAAATAGTATATGATTGGCATATCTGAAATTTCAGATACACCAAACATAGTATATGATTGGCATATCTGAAATTTCAGATACACCAAACATAATATATGATTGGCATATCTGAAATTTCAGATACACCAAACAGTATATGATTGGCATATCTGAAATTTCAGATACACCAAACATAGTATATGATTGGCATATCTGAAATTTCAGATACACCAAACATAGTATATATGTGAATGCGTTGCTTTTATTTTTTGGTTAATCTGAAATTTCAGGTATGCCAAGCATGTTTAAAATTTATTTTACAGCAACATGTAATTCAGAATTTATTCCCCTATAATTTCCCTTATACCATTCAACAGATTTACACAAGGCAGTACAGGATTCTAAAAGGAATGCCATCAAACACAAAGATGAGCTTTTCTGAGTCTCCTCATACTCCTGCCACTTCTGCCATTTTGAACAGTCCTGAATATTAAATTTAAAAACTTTCTTCTTGCACATTGTATTTATAATCATTATCATCATATTTCATGCATTTCATGTATCACATCATTTATGTCACATAATTATCTAATTCTTGTGATACTGTGCAAGCATAATTCTGATCGTTGAAGATTTTAAGCAATTCAGTACAATTTTGCAGACAAAAGCACTGAGTTGCATTTCTGAGGCAATATCTTAAATTCCTGCAACATTCTAATTGGAATTGGAAATTCCACAATGAAATTGGAAGGAGTTCCTTGCTTCATTTGTTACAGCTAAAAATTCACACCATGAACCCCTGGTCTCCAATAATGAGTACAATGCTCGTGTCATAAATCTGGACACTGGTCCTAAAGCAATGCTCATTGACACGATCTTACCCACCACGCTTGCTATTAACTTCGCTCTAAGAGTAGTTTGCTTAGCTGCCATTACGAGCATAGCCTTAAGCCCACTGATTTTCCGTGTAGGCACAGAAATACATCCCTGCTTCAGATCTAGATCAAAGCCAAGCCACTCTAGCTTATGTGTGGGTTGCCAAATCGATTTCAATCCATTGTAAACCCACCCTGCTTTTTCCAGTGTTTCCTTCACCCAGTTGCTAGCCACAATGGCTTCTTTTTCATTTTGTAAAGCACAAATTCCATCATCCAAATAAACCACTACCCTGAGGCCCTTACTACGCCATAGCTTCACTAGTGAACACGTAAGGTGCTGAAGACAAACCGAATGGCAACACCACAAAACTGTGGAACACATCATCCCAAGAAAACCCCAAGTACTTACGATGATTTTGAGCCACGTCAATGTGGTGATAGCCTGACTTCAGATCAAATGAAAACATCCACTCACCGGGACCAAATAGCATCATCACCACCCGCAAGTCCTCATACTTAAACTTCTGCTTCCACAGCGACCTGTTTACGTGTCTCAGATTCACTACCAGCCTCTTCTTTCCCGACTGATTTGTTATCACCGATAGTGGACTGCACACATGTGGTACCTCCCGTGTACTTCAATGTACCCTCCTGCAAGTAAATCTGCTACCGCCCCATTAACAAAATCCCTTTCTACCAAAGCTGATTTTTTATTAGGACGGGTATAGGGTTCAGGCTCATTATAAAAAGGCAACACGTACCCATTCTCAATTGTGTCTAATATCCAAGGAGGAGCATCTAGCTCTTCCTTCCAAAAGGCAAGACAACCCTTTAAATGCCCACGTACAGAACTCTCATGCACCTCACATTCCTGCACCTCCCAGCACCTTCTAGGTCCAGTGTAGTGGTGATGTGGGGTGCAGTGGTGATGTGGGAGTGTAGTGGTGGTGATGTGGGGGTGCAGTGGTGATGTGGGTGATGTGTGGGTGCAGTGGTGATGTGTGGGTGCAGTGGTGATGTGTGGGCGTAGTGGTGATGTGTGAGTGCAATGGTGATGTAGGGTGAAGTGTGGGTGATGTGGGAGTGTAGTGGTAATGTGGGGTGCAGTGATGTGTGAAGCAATGGTGATGTGGGTGCAGAAGTGTGAAGCAATGGTGATGTGGGTGCAGAAGTGATGTGGGAGTGGAGTGGTGATGTGTGGGTGTAGTGTTAATGTGGGTGCAGTGGTGATGTGGGTGCAGTGGTGATGTGGGTGAGTGCAGTGGTGATGTGGGATGATGGGTAGGTTCAGTGGTGATGTGGGAGTGTAGTGGTAATGTGGGTGCAGTGGTGATGTGGGTGAGTGCAGTGGTGATGTGGGAGTGTAGTGGTAATGTGGGTGCAGTGGTGATGTGGGTGAGTGCAGTGGTGATAGTGGGTGCAGTGGTGATGTGGGGTGTGTCACGCGAAAATTGGTCCGGGCAAAAATTGGTCCGGGCGGACCACTTTTCGCTGCCAAAATTGGTCCGACCCCGGACCACTTTTGGTTACCAAAAGTGGTCCGGGTTGCCAAAAGTGGTCCGGGGGGTAACTGACGGTTAATTACCAAAATATTTATAAACACCTCATCCACGTGGCGTTTTCAAAATATGGACGACAGTTTAGAGCAGTTCGGAGATGATGCAACCTCTTCAGGTACTAACAATCGGGATCTGGTAGAAGCGGTGTTTCAATATCTGTCAGAAAAGAAGTACCCATCGGGGTCTGATGATACGTTCAAAAGAATTATTAGAAAAAAAGCCGCTATGTTTGTGATTCGAGAAGGTGTGATGTATTTCAAGAAAAAAAAGAGGGGCAAAGTACGTACGCTGCATGGGCACTATCGCAAAACAATTCACTATTTGTATTGCGTGTAAACTTGCAGGTTGTGGAAGTTCAGTTAGTGAGAAACCGCCGCGAACAGCTGAAGATTTTAGACGCCTGTCACTTTGACCCAACAGCCGGCCACATGGGCGAAAAGAGAACAATTGCTAGGATCACAGAACGTTTCGTATGGAGTGGAGTTGTCAACGATGTGAAAGAAATGGCAAGTAAATTGTTACAATTCCACCTTAATACATCAGTTTTATTATTATTCTTATAGATACGCTCCTGTGATACATGTCAAAGAGCAAACCGAAAAACAGTGACACAAACCGCCCAGCTAAATCCAATAACAGTAAAATCTCCGTGGTTTCATGTGGGTATTGATTTTGTAGGACCACTGAACCCTGTGACTACCAAAGGAAACAAGTATATCCTTACAATAAGTGACTATTTTACTAAATTTGTTGATGCTATTCCACTACCAGATAAGAGCGCTCATCATGTTGCAGGTTCATTATTTAAAGTAATGCTGTCACAATATTGCAGAATAGTAACGATTCATTTATGTATTCATTTATGTTTACCATATACAGATCTTTATGAGATTGGGCATTCCAAAGGTGTTGACAACTGACAATGGAAGTGAATTCAAAAATCAGCTGGATACGAGATTGACAGCGATGTTAGGAATAAAACGAATTTTTACTACACCATACCACCCACAGGTTTGTTTATAACTACACATGTATGTGTATCATAGAGCATAATGATACTATTGTTTTTTGATATGAGCACGCATCCTTGAATAGATATGTAATGTAATCTAATTGGATTATTTGTATTTGCCTAACTACTGCAACATATGTTAAAGAATTCAAGCAGTTAATACACATCAGTTCATGAGTCAACATCATTCTCACCATTTGAGGTAATGTATGGACGCAGAGCGGTTTTACCAATAGACATTGAAATGGATGAAATTAGTCATACAATAATTTACAAAAATTGTGATGTCAAGGAAAGTGATACCACAAGTATCATGGCTTCTTTAACTGAACAGCGTCTTGAAATACTGCAAATAGCAAAGGAAAATATTCAAAAGACAAAAATCCACTTATGACCGAAAACATTCTAGCCCAAATGCGTTTGCTGTTGGTCAATTAGTCTTGAGAAAAGATTTCCGAAGAAAGAAGAGAGCAGGAGGGAAGCTGGACACACCATATATCGGTCCTTATCTTATAACCAAGTGTCATAGCAAGGGAATGTATAAGCTTCAACTTGTTGGTGATAAGTCCAGCACCATTGAAAGAATTAGCAGTGCTTACCTCAAGCCATACAAAGTACAGCATGGTTGTATTGAAACAAGTGCTAGGCATGTATATGTAAGCAATATTGTTCCTACAGAGACTTTCAGTACAGAAAATTATGGTTCCATTGCAACAGCAAAGAATTCAAAACAAGAAGATCCACAACAGTGCCAGGATACATATGAATTAGATAAACATGAAGCAGCAGCAGCTGATGAAGATGATGATTTTCAATCTACTGCACTCAAGGAGCAGCTTTATTCATCCAATCTTTTTCGCCTATGGAGGACTGGTGCATGGTCATTGCAGTTTGAGACCAAAGAAAATGATAATGAATTTGATGTAAGTTCTAATTTATGGTACTTTGCATGCTATTTGTTCTCGTTTATTATGAATACATATATGTAGGACAAAAGAATTGACTTGCTGCAAGGTGAATATGCACTGAGTAAGAATCTTGATGTGTCTTTTTGGATTGAATACAGAGCATTTTATGGTAAAGCACCACTCAAAGAAGCTTTTGGAGGAAACTTTGTCATTGTGAATGAGGATCTACAGGACAAATTTGACAAATTTATAAAAAAGGTTTACACCTACATTAACAGTGAACATAGGCTGGTTAAAGCTGTTCAACTGCTTCAGTTGTGGTGCAGATCATCAAATAGTTCATATCAAACTGTGCATGTGCTTGGCACAAAGTATTACCTAATGTCTGCGTTTGATCTTGACAGGTTATGTGAATGGGTCTATGCCAAGAGAAGTGTATGCAATGAAAAGGATGTTACTGCTGATATTTTACTGCAGTGCAATGAACAGTGTACAGAACAGGCTGTTGAAGTAGTCTATGATGAAGAAGGAGATGTGATAATAAAGTACAAACCTGTTTGCAGTGATTGGCAACAGGAACGATGCAAATTATTGGGGTTGGAGTACATTACTGGAAACCACAACACACATTTATTCCAGCCACTGCTGGTTCCTGTATCAAAGTGCCCTTCAGCAATGGCAAGGATTAAACCTGATGGTAATTGCTTTTTTCGATCGATCGCTCTTGCTGTGACTGGATCTCAAGAATACCATCACGAAATCCGTTTACTCATTACTACATATATGATTCAGAATTACTCACACCCTAAACTTTCCTGCCTTCTACCTCCTAACGAGCCAATGGAGTGTTATGTAAAACGTTCAGGAATGCAAGTGTTAGGAACCTGGGCCACGGAAATTGAAATAATAGCAACTGCCTGTTTGCTCCAAACGTCTATATACGTGTACGGACAATGTGGAAAAGGTAACAAATGGCAAAAACACTCACCAGACCAAGTGAGAGATGACCCTCATCAAGACGAATGCATCTATATAACAAATTTAAACAATCATTTTGAAACTGTTAAGAAAATGTAACATGCTTGCATTTATGCCACTATTCATCGCTTATTAATCTATTCGTTAACGTATGTAAATGTTCATATTCAATCTAGAGCACTAGCAAGGCTGGGAGTTAACTGCAATACTATAAATGTCGCTTTGCAATTGCGCAAGACAATTAATTAGTCATTATTGTTAAAATGCAAAACTGATTCCTACAATTTAATCTACCCGGACCACTTTTGGCAACCCGGACCACTTTTGGCAACCAAAAGTAGTCCGGGGTCGGACCAATTTTGGCAGCGAAAAGTGGTCCGCCCGGACCAATTTTTGCCCGGACCAATTTTCGCGTGACAGGAGCAGCCCCGTCACTCTTCTGTATGGTTGCAAGCCCCCTGGGACCAGTGCTGACACCAGCTGTGACACCCGTGCTAATACCAGCGCTAACACCAGTGCTAACACTAGTGTTCACACCTGCGCTAACGCCAGTTGACATTGCGTGCTTTGTCTGTTCTGGTAAGCCTCAATCGAACCATTGTCATTCTCTGTGTGTCGTTCATTCACATACATCATCCATGTTCTATGGCATCTGCTGCATTTGAACGTGCACCGCGTATTAACTGCCTGACTGCAATAAAACAACAGGGCTAGGGCTGTCGAGATGCAGGCATTGTAAACAAAGAGGAAGAGGAGTATCAAAAACATCCCCTACGAAGCCACATGTATGAATATATAGCATGGGTACGAGATTTAAAATAACCGGACGGGAACAAACATGTGATACTAGCTAGCCAACCTGCATGTGCTTGGTTGGTGCTACACTGTTCCCACATTGTGGGCACACCAACACTGATATCAGAACATTAACATACTCACAGTCGCAGCATTTCCAAAGTGCAATACAATCATGTATAAACACATCTGCAACTATGTATACATGTTCATGATCAGACATGCATGCATAAACTACACATGTGTAAGCATGTAAAATCATGTAAGCATGACATTATTGAACGTTCCACATCACCAAGGATGGTGGTGGTGGTGATGTGATATCGTTTAAATGCTTCCAGCTCAGCCTTTGCCTAATTAGCCATTGGCTGGCAGATATTATACACAAGTAATTAAAAAACCTTCTCTCTGAGAAAGTTGGTGGGATATAGGTTTTGCAGGCAAATAGTATACTGGTGTAAAAAGCAAGGAAACAAGTTTTGTCAGAACGGAAAATGTAATAGTCCTATATTTAGCACACTTCGACTAAGGCATATGCTGTTTCTGTGCTAAATATAGGACTATTACATTTTCCCTTCTGATAAAACTCGTTTCCTTGCGTTTTACACCAGTATACTATTTGCCTGCAAAACCTATATCCCACCAACTTTCTCAGAGAGAATGTTTTTATTTACTTGTTTCCTTAATTTTTTTTAACACCCAAATAGGTAGTTTTGCTTAATTAGACTTGATAAGACCGTATATAGGCTTTTAGGCTTTTGTGTATCAAAGCCTAAAAGCGAGTCCTCCAGCAAATTCTAAAGCTATTGGTGCAATTTTCATTGCTTAAAAGTGTTCCTGTCCCGAGTTATGAGTTCCCAAGAAGAAGAAGAAGCAGACGACCCGCCCATTATTTTTGGAAGGGGAACAAGGACAGCAGTATTTTTCGTTCTCGACAACCACGCGGTTCTACGACGTGAAACAAAAACGGAACTACTCAGTTTTGACTTGTAGATCGATTGCCGCAACAAGTTAGACTATCCGATCGTCGGGAGCGAAGCTACGGTATAGGGTCGCGGGATTTAATTAAATTCATAGTCGGGGTCAAAACCTATATGGAAGTCTCTAGCGAGACTTCCGATTAGAGAACTCCTACTTATATCGTGCCCCAAGTGTCACAAAGTTCTGTACTGTGTTCACACTATTTTATGATAGATGCAGTGTGTAATGATCTCTACCAGTAATATGAAGAGTCAGCTGAGGCTGACCTAGACAATAGACCAGGGTCTTTCATTGTTGTTATCTTTCTATTTTAAACTTCACTGGGACTGAACCTTGCCGAAGCCTACATCATTCTTTCATGTTTGTCCCAGTTTAATTGTACTTTTAAAAAATATCGGCAAACCATGCCTAAGTTATATTAGCATATGTTACATGTCTTGATGATTCGATAATACATCATGGTTATGAGACACAAATAAGCTAGCAATTCACAAGTTCATCAATGTTCCAATGATGAGCATATCACAGAGCTATGCAACAGCCTCCTGCCCCCACTTTTGAGAAGGCCACATCGAATGATTCCACGGTAGTGAAAAAACCGATTGAGGGAGAGGATGAATGAAATGACACTTATGAGGATGGACAATACACCTTACATGTACATTACCAATGGGTTGGTTCTAGACACATTAAAAAAACAACATATACATGTACACACTCACTCAGTGTTTTTGCTAGCACATATATACACTGAAAGTAAAAATGCACCGAGTGACTTTTTGCTCTTGTTATGAACGCTTAGTGTTCAGTCACGAAAATTTAGCCCCCCCCCCCCCAAACTCAAGTCTCTAGGTGGTTTATACATGCACATGCAAGTAAGCCTACATACATTTTTTTAAAACTCTAAAACCTTTCATGTTACCGAAACTATTTCAGGCTTTTTCAAAACACATAATGGTCCTTGGGCTTGGGGACTATGTTATTTTTATATGGCAGATTTTGTCACTGATAGGAGAGCTACAATATAAATATTTGTGCATGTAGAATGTGAGCAGCTGAATGTGTAAGTGAAGTTGTCTAAATAATGCTTTTCTACACTGGTGCTTCTTGCTTTGATGAACCAAAAGGCAAAGAAAAAATTGCTTGCTGCGCTGCAATATAGGGCTAATGCTAAGGTTAAGAGGCTTTTGTGAGTAATTGTGTAATGGTCATTTTGTAAGGATAGTGTTGTGCTATGGCCAAAGTACAGTACTATATAGTCACAGAAGCATGGCCATTATGTAATGTAGCATCCAGGTTTGTATCTCTGCCTTAAAGCAAAACAACAAATGTGCGTGCATAATTCAGCATCCTAAAAAGGAAATAAAATATTTATGTGTAAAGATAATAGCGCACCTTTTCATGCAATCAATTGCAACATCTAATCCTCATTCCTTCATATTGTTCCCTGAGTGGAAATTTTTCTACAAGAGCTAGTCATCAATTCTGACAACCTGAGCAGTTCGTAAAACTTGATTGGTTGCTTCAACCATTCGTGCAGTTCATACCTGCCATACAAACCCACTGCTTTTGCTTACATTTTCCCCAAAACTACACACAGCAAAAACTGACAGCAATGCAATACCAAATTATCAGATAACAGGAGATGCGACAGGATACAACATTTGAGCGGCTTTTATACATACAAGAAAAATGATATTACATGTATAAACAATGCTTAATGCTGTACAAGGACCCATGTGTAGGTCCCAGGGTTTATCATGTGTATTTATTTTTTTCTCCCTAAATTTGTTACTCAGATGGTAAAAAATACATAAACAGTAATAAATGCACATTTATTATCACTATTATAATAACCTTAAAAATCAGTAGTATAAGGTGAAAAAAGTGTTCCTAGGATGGAGGCAGCATTGCCCCTTTGTACAGCCACTGAAAGACGTTGGAGCAGATAGCTGTAACTTTTTGTGTCACCGGTTGTTGCTGAGAGCCTGTGACCTAGCTCCGTCAGGAAGATCTGGGAAAGAGGACCAACTACTCCTGATGTTTCATAGGCAATAGGGGTAAAACAGATGCCTGGGTGTCCGTCCAGATATGAGTATTTGATCTTTTTCCGGTCCTCTGCCTGGCTAGCGACAGCACCTGCTGCCAAAGTGGACTGTGCCAGGTGAGATGGGGCATATGTGTCAGAACAGGTGGCATCCCAAACCAAAAGGTTCCCGTTCTTCCATGGGACCATGGTGATTCCATCAGGGCGTTTCCCATCTGAGCGGTCTAGGCCTGTGGGTTCTAGTCTGGATGGGATGTGGGAGGTGGTCAGGGCTCGATGGATAATTTCATTTAGAGCAGCATGACGATAATGACGACCAGTACTAAACCGACAGCTGAGACCATGAAGTCCAAACTGGTCAACTGTTGCACCACAATGCTGGCAAGAATGAGGGCTACATAGAGCTACTCCAAGGCGAAGACCAACTGCCACTCTAACTGTCTCATTGTCCATTCTTAGGCCCAGTGAAGAGTTAGGGACAGCATGAAGCCAAGCACCAGACTCCTTCCTGGAGACAGCCAGTAGGCGAGCCCTAGTGACGGCATCAGAAGCTTGGTCTAACAAAGCTGCAAAGACAGCCACTACCCTTGGAGTGTCCCATGCCTTTTGCGAAAAGGATGCTTTTTCCTGAGGAGGAGAATGTTGATGGCCCTGTGACCACACAGAGATAGCTGTGTCCTTGTGAAGCAGGTCTGTGGAAAGGAGACGTCGTGGTAGGATCTTGTTGACCAGGTCCTGAGAGCTGTGTACAGAAGCAAGGAAAGCTGATGGTGCTAACTGTACAGCACTCCGAATGCCAAGGCCCCCAAAACGAACTGGAAGTGTGGCCTGGGTCCAGGCTGCTTCACCAAGGCATATGTTTGTGATGGAACAAAGAATTTTCCGAAGTTCATCATCATAGCATTGCAGAGTGGGTGACAGGAAACAGGATGATGTCCGCAGGAGGTACAATAGCTTTGGGATGGCAAAAGCATTGCGGAGTAGGAGGATTGCATCATGCGAGAAAATGTGTTGCAATCTCTCACCCATTAGACTTAGTAGCCCTGTCTTCTTAGAAATTGAGGCAGTGATTGAATTGATATCACCAATTGGGGATCCCAGTAAGGTGGCATCGCAAGGGTCTATGAATTGGGCATTGGGAAAAAGCAGTAGCATGTCAGAACGGACAGATGGGTCATTGGTGATAACTTCAGTCTTTGTATGGTTCAGCTTTAGGCCAAGCTGCTTTGCTGCCTGCTCAAAAAGCTGGACATCACGAGAGACATCAGCAAGGCTACCTCCAAAGGTGACATCATCCAAATAGCCTAGTATGAGTTCAGAGGTCAGCTCAGAGATCAGGTTGTGTAGAGTGAGGCAGAAGAGGAGTGGGCCTAGAGGATCTCCCTGCTGTACACCTTCTGCTGACAATATGATCTTGTCTCCCCAAAATAGGGAAGATGGAGAGGAGTAGGCTGAGTGCACCAGGGGGTAGAGCTCAGGGACTAGCTTTTTCACAGCCAACAACATCTTGTCACGTCGGATAGAGTTGAAGGCATTGCTAAAGTCTAGCTTTAGAAGTAGCATATCAGGTGGTAGAGAGTGTAGGTACTGTCTGGCAGCGTGTACTGCAGCTTCTGCTCCACCCTTGACGCCAAAACCTAGCTGCCGCGGTGCAAGTAGAGATGACATATTATCAGTAACTTTGTTGCCTGCAATCTTTGCAACAAGGCGGCGTAAAATGCAGCCAACAGCAATAGGCCTTATGCCTCCATCTTTCTTTTCCAAAGCAATCAGGTTTGCTCCGAAGAAAAAGGGACGAACAGAGGTAGGAACTTTTCCCAGATGGTTAAATTATGATGCATTTGAGTCAAGATATAACAAAATTATACGTTCAATCGTGTGACCTTGGTGATTTTACACAGCCAAATCTGGTACAGGAATGACTACCGAACGGATATGTTCCAGATTGTTGCGACAACATTCATGCCATGTTGTCGCAACAATCTGGAACATATCCGTTCGGCAGTCATTCCTGTACCAGGTTGTTAAGATTTGGCTGTGGAAAATTATTGCATTGGGGGCAAAAGTGTGGTGTGCATGCGTGTATATGGAATAATGGTAAAACTTGCTGCGTTGTCGGATGCCTGAAGAGATCGGACAAGGACTAAAGTATAAAGTTCTTCCTTATACGTATACCTTCGGCAAATTTCTGGCACAGCAAATAGCAGAAAGAGTTGCCGTCTCGGAGGCAGCCATATATACGGATCTGTTTCTAGACCTGCTGCATATCGGTCTCGAGCGACGGCAGACTAACTCTGGATATAATCCGAAACACGCTTCATTTCATTCACGCGAAATACTCGCTTGCCCCCAATGTAAAATATTCTACGGTATACATATTGGTCAACATGACAATGCTCGTCGTGACGTAAGCCATGCAACCCCTCTATTATGACGGCGACGGCCCTGCAATTCACAAGAACACACGGACTCTCAATTGCACGCACAGGAATTAATATTGCTGCTAGCACACGTCAACTTTGATGACCCTTCCTGGAAATTTTATAGTACCGCGTTAGTCTCTGTTCGGCCCTCTTATAATTAACGCGCCTACAATGATTGTATACATTTGATGTGTCCACATGGGTATATACAAATTTTGCCACTACTATAAGATCATGAGATCCATCAACCCCTCTACAGAAGTGGTCCGTTTGATAAAACTAACACAGAGGTTAATATAACACTGCATACAGACTTCAGACTTCAAATGGGGGGGGGGGGGGGGGGGGGGGGGGAGGGTGGGTGGGTCCGGAAATTCCCGGAATACTCTAATCCTCGAAATACAAACATCCGAGTGGATGAAATTTTTGGGCGTTATTGTATGTAAAACTGTATATGTGCAAAACGCACGCACACACACATGCACACACATACACACACATGCACACACTATACATACGCGCACACCCACAGACCCCTCGCACACACAACATAACTCTTCCTTGCTCGATCACTTGAATCACCTTCAATTGGCTCTGGTTCTTTTCCTGCTGGTACACCAAGGGCACACACGAGACCCCTCCTAGGCTGGTGGTGGTACTGGACCAGTTCATCCAGACTGGTAAAGTACTTTGTGGGTACACCTTCCTGGGACTGTCAATCAACCATGCACGAATGAATCCATGTTAGTGCATACGCAAGCACAACAAATTCAAAGAATTAACGCACAGTCACATCACCAGAATTATCTCTGACATCACGTACAACTATTACACGTGCATGCAAGCAAATGCACATGTCAAAATGACTCGCGCTCACCTGCACCATATACATGCAAATGCGCACGCGCAAACTTGCACATACACACACAAGCAAGCAGCATATAACATCAGTGCAAGTGAGCTAACCTGAACGTAGTAACGCCCATCATCGATAACGAAGATGCGATAATGGTGGACGCGATGTTGAAAGCTGGCAGAGCGAAAACAACACAATTGAATATACGCAGATATGCGAGAAATGAGCAACTGATCAAGAAACAAACAAAGAGTGTCGATGCAGAGCCTTTTGCCTTGCAGACCTTGCCAATAGCTAAACGTGATGATGCTGCACATATATAGGAGTGTCCTGCATGCGTGCATGTTTCCGAAATGGCAAGAACAATTAAGATTTTGCCTAATGTTGGCTCAATTCACCTGGTAACGACTAATGCTGATCGAGCGGGACACCACATTTACGTGCAGCTGCATGCTAATCAGTTAGGCATGCAGATCGAGTGGAGAAACTTACATTAGGGAAAGGACCTGGCCTTCCTCCACTGACTCGCTTTTACGTATCACAAATGTGCCATCCACCTTGCTCTTCTTTAGCCATCTCTCGGTGTCAACTCTGCTCATTTGCACAAGCCATGGCCTCGAATTGGACGAGGCAGTCAGCTCATTGGCCGCCAAACAGAATAATATATTAGCTCTGGTGTAAAGCTTATGTGTACACATCCTCTACCAAGAATTTTAATGGTGGGGTGGGGGGGGGGGAGGGGGGGCACCAATTATCAAAAATTACGGTATAGCTAGCTAATACTAAGGTACATCGAACTTCAACTTTGACATGCTGCAGGGGGATTACAGTGTACATCACCGCTACGCTTGCAAACGTAGCAGTGATGTATTCCACCCGCAGCTGCAATGCAATGGGTAGGCCTGCACATCGAAAAAAATGCCACACCGACAGGATATATAAATACTCAAACCTCCCAGCTGCACCGGCTTTATCACAGCTAGGAATTGATGGTTGTTTTAACCGTTTGAAAGACAGATAGAACTGTTTTTTTACACACGTTTTGAAGCACAGAAGTACTTGTACTTGTCAACCAGTGCAGTAAAGTGGGGACGACACATAACGATGCAAAATGGATGGGAAGGGGGGGGGGGGGGGTGTAGAGCAGTGCATATATACCACGTTAACAGTGAAAGCTCCCTAGCGAATGCTATTCTACATAGAAGAAGGCAATGCGCCTATATCATTCCGGGTGAAAAAATAGACGCTATAGCACGTTATTACAAGTAAAAATGGGACACGTGATTTTCAAGACGATTATCTTCTTGATTGTGCAATACAATAGAGTTGAATTTTGCCTATACACAAAGCGGTCCAGTGTGTATAAAGTTCCAAAGACCGGTCGTTTTGCCATGCATATAGCTCCGATGATATTCGCATTCAATGTACGAGCTTCATTTCGCGGGCTTTTGGACTTTCCCTGGAAATCAAGTTTGTAACTTGAATGTGAATTCTTCGGAACGATGCATGCCAAACCGACCGGTCTTTGGACTTTATACACATTGGACCGCTTTGTGCATAGGCGAAATTCAACTGTATTGTATTGCACAATCAAGAAGATAAGCGTGTTTTGGCGTTATTTATACATGCATTTTCACGCGCGTAATAACGTTTTATAACGTCTATTTTTTTCACCCGGGTTGTTACGTGGGACACCTCCCCGCTCCTCTCCCCCGCAATAGTACTATATTTTTAAAAATGATATATGCCTCATCATTGACATCCCATGTTTATAAGCTGACCATGACTCAGCAGAACCAGCAAATCAAAGAATTGTAACGATATCGAAGGAAAATGGTTAATAACCCTGACATCAAAGAAATCATTCTGTCGACATCCCCAAAAACATTCATTTGCCACATCAAGCCAGGCTCCAGCCTCTGTGTTTTTGTACTTGAAATGTTCATGTCAAGAGGCTGAAGTGAAGGCTGATCTGCACACACATGTGACAAACCTCAGAAAGGAATTCGGCTATAATATCCCTCTATTCATTATGGCTTATGGAAGGAACTCTTCCGCGCAGGGACAGTTGAAAGCGTTATAATAGCATGTCTGATACAAAAATACGTCATATTTTGCTTGTCAAAAGATCTTAATTGATCTAAAATGAATATAACACTTTAATTATTAAAAAAAAATCATATCATCCAGTGTGGTAAACTTTCATCCAGCACTTCAGATTCTTTGCCAAACAAATGTGAATTACAGTGCAGGGTAGTATTGGTGCATGGTTCATCTCTGCTGGGGTGTTGAGGACCGTTGGCTATATGTGAACTCACGTTACAGCCACAGTAACCAAATGACCTCTGCTCCTGTGTCCCCTGGATATGCCTACAACAAGGTTGACCACACTTATCTGAATGAACAGATAATGTAGGCCTGTTGTTAGCATCAATGTCCCCTGCTTTAGATATTTCTACAATGGTTGACTGGAATCTGCAGAAGCTTTGTGTCATTGGTGTCTCAGACTCCTGGTACTCTGGAAAACTGTTTTGTTTTTGTGTAGTGCTGTAAGACCTCCTCAAGAGAGCAGGCAGTGTTTACAGTGAGCTCACAGTGTGCTTGAACAATGACAGAATATGATGGAAAAAACCTTTTGTAGTGATGGCATACAAAAAAGGGTTGGTAAGGGCACTGAATGGGTTGACAAAGACAACCAGCCACCTTGCCTGACTAACATCAACAAATGGTTTATTGAATAGAGCTGAATACCCAATAACAACAATCAGTAACCAGCACAGAAAATCAATGATGATAATAGGTGCCATGTTCCTTAGTTGCCTGACAGTCTCATTCCTGCATTGCCCTAACGCTGTGGAGCAACGCAATGCAGCGCATAAGATGATTATATATGAGACAAGGATGGTCAAGAAGGCAGCCCGCATGATCATTGCCAACAGCGCCCCAATGTTGACCTTGTCTTTGAAGTCAGACGTAACAAAGGAAAATACACTGCAGGTCTGCTGTAACTAATGACACCCAATTACATTATTATTATCATCTTAGTGTCTTACAGATGAATCAGTCAGCACAAGCACGCAAGGCCTGAGAGGCGGAGGGGGCAGGCCTCATGCAACTATTGATATTTATATAGCGTTCTAAAAACGTCGTATATAGCATTCAAAAATTTATTTACAAGATTCGACTTTTGCTCTGAAATGGTGTGAAACATATAAATGTCATGCATAAATAGATTACATTACCTTACCGAAAGCGTTTGTGTTTCGCATATGCTCATGCCTGTGTGTATACTGAGCTAATCTTACGTTGATCAGTTCTCAACTGAAACAGCCTTAAATGGATTACCAGTTTAATTCCCACAATTAAGTGAACAGTGTATATCATTATGCTGTATAGCTACATGTATATCGGAAGTTTCGTTAGAAACTTCCATATAGGATTTGACCACGACTATGAATGTCATTAAAAAACGCGACCCGTCTGTAACAACACTCCCGACGATCGGATCGTGTAGCTTGTTTTAGCAATCGATCTAGAAGTCAAAAATGAGTAGTTTCGTTTTTGTTTCATGTCGCTGAACCGCGTGGTTGTTGAGAACAAGAGTGTACTGCCCGTCCTCGTACCCAGTCTCGGAACAAGGGGCGGGTCGTCTTCTTATTCTTCTTCTCCTTCTTGGCAACGCATAACTCAGGACAGGAACATTTCTAAGCGATGAAAATTTCACCAATAGCTTCAGAATCGGCTGGAGGACTCGCTTTTATATTTGATAAACAATCGACTATCAGCCTCCTATGTCTTGTTAGTCTCGTACCCAGACCGTCTATGACGTAAGCGATTATAGTATAATCACTACGTCCATACGTATGGACGTAGTGTTTACAGCGATTATTAAATGGGTATGAAAAAAAATAAAGAAAACAAGTAAATAAAAACATTCTCTACGAGAAAGTTGGTGGGATATAGGATTTGATTATGACATTGGTGGTGTAAAAAGCAAAGAAACAAGGTCTTATCAGAAGGGAAAATGTCATAGTCCTATATTTAGCACACAAACAACACATGCCCTAGAAATGTGCTAAATATAGGACTATGACATTTTCCCTTCTGATAAGACCTTGTTTCCTTGCTTTTTACACCACCAATGTCATAATCAAACCTATATCCCACCAACTTTCTCGTAGAGAATGTTTTTATTTACTTGTATATATATAAGTCTAAGGGCTCCACTGCTCCACTCCCTTGGTATAACCTGCATGCATGTGTAAGTGGTATATTGTCCGCACATGCATACCTCGCATCCTGGACCAACGAAAGGTACGGAAATGACGCTAAATAAATCGCTCAATATAACTCGTCTTTAGGGGTATGAGTTGATAACTGATCGGAAGTAATTGTCCCGCGGCATGCAAAAATAAAATAATATATGCATGCGTAGCTGAAGAACTGACACGTTTTTCGCGTTCGTCCTGTATTACCGGTAGTATAGATTACCTCATATAGAGTTTATCTGTACTGATCTTTCCATGGAAAAATAGTGCATATATACTGAATGATATACAAATATTGGATGTTATGGGTTGGGGCTACGCCTACCATCTTTTTGAAAAAATGTCAAATTCTCCAAAGAGAAAAAGAACAGGCAGTGTGACATTATTCCTCTTGCTTGATTTTTCGCTTTCATTTTGCGGTCCATTATGCATGGAGAGGCTACGGGTGTGTATAATTATGAGTATGTCTCGAATCATTGCGTGTATAACGGGCATATACGTCACACAGCGTACTATTAGCTATCACTCCGTATACAGTCCGTACTACCCCCTAACGCATCCTACATGGTTTGCTTACACATATGCATGGAGAAATGCCCCATACACATTAATTGGTGGTCGTCTTTTAAACGAAAATTTAAAATTAGACAACTATGCTCTATTTAATGAAATACATTTACAATAAATGCATAAAGTAAATAAATAAATAAATGCAAAGGACCCCGATATGTTGCTATGCATACGCCGTAAGCATTCAATGGAGAGAACCACCCGTGCCATTACAAAAGGATACTCGCGAACCATCCTCATTCGCGTCGTTCAATGACATCCATTGTCCATGCATTTATCATTCGAACGTGCACCGCATAGTGCACACTAACTTCCTCATAACCATTGTGGCCGCGTGAGCATAGCAATTAAATGGTTAGTTGCATGGGGGAGAGGAGAGGTACAGACTGAGAGGGGACAGGAACAAGAGCTCAAGGAACTGGGCTGCCAATGAATTTTAGGGCCTAATTAAGATACAGATTATTTCGTGTATAATTGCTAACTAATACGTGCCAAGATGATGAGTCACAACAGAGAATTGCCTTCCTACTGTGGTACATGGCTGAAAGGCTTAGCTGATAACTGTTACATCGGTTATATCTAAACCTGGTTTTATTCAGCCTCGCAGTTGTACGGTGCATGTAATCAAGATCGCTGAAAAACTGATAAGATAACGCAATGTGAGTATTCACGTACAATAAATCTACCCAGTTTTTACTTTTTGCTGGATAATGATTCATTGAGACATTGTGAGAAAGCTGGTAAACCATGGCCATCTGCAGAACACTTCCGTTTAAGAGTGCACAGTACCCCGCGCCTATAAGAGTGCAATTATTAACGATGCATTTAACCTGCCACTGATAGCATTCCTAGGACGAGGCATAAAAGACATCTTCCTATAAAGTATCTGCTGTCGACAGATGAAGTATTATGCTTTCATGAATGCACATTTATTCATGCATGCTATGTACGCTTTGCTGTAGGTACAATATTATGTTCTTTTGCAAAAATGCACTCTGGATTATTAGTACAAATTATACAAGCATTCATTCTAGAAGTTTGTGTTTCTTCCTGGTAACTAAAGTCAAACAGACCCCCTCCAATGCATATGTGCCTTCATTGATAATTGCAAAACTAGCTATAGGATGATGCACTCATAATGGTATTTATTAGAATGTTATAATTACATGTCTGATACAAAAATTTGCCTACCAAAGAAACATGGATAAGGATTATTTCTAATATGAATACAACACTTTAAATTTTAAAAAGAAAGTTTATTTCATTGTAGACTCTGATCCAGTGTGTTACACTTCAGATTCTTTGCCAAACAAACGCGAATTACTGTCCAGTGTATAATTCATAGTAGTGGTGCCTGGTACATCTTCGCTGGGGTTTCGAGGACTGTTTGCCACATTTGAACTCACATTGCAGCCACAGTAACCCATCTAGTTCGGTGTCACCTGGATATGAGTGCAGCAAGGTTGATCACACCCATCTGAATGAATGGGTAATGTAGGCCTGTTTTTAGTATCACTGTCCCCTTTTTGGGGCATTTCTTTAAAAATGGACAATGATTTGCAGAGTTGACCGGAATCTGAGCTTTGTGTTAATGGTGTCTCAAGTTCTTCGTACTTCGTAAATTTATTATTTTGTGCAGTGTTGCGAGACCTCAAGTGAGCAGGCAGTTTTTTCAGGGAGCTCATGATATGCTTGAGCATTGACCATATATGATGGAGAAAGCCTTTTGTTATGATGGCATACAACAAAGGGTTGGTAAAGGCACTGAACGGGTAGACAAGGGCAACCAGCCACTTTATCTGGCTAGCATCAACAAAGGGTTGGTAAAGGCACTGAACGGGTAGACAAGGGCAACCAGCCACTTTATCTGGCTAGCATCAATTAATGGTTGATTGAACACTGCTGAATAACCAATAACAACGATTGGTAACCTACACAGAAAATCTATGATGACAATAGGTGCCATGTTCAGTAGTTGCTTGACAGTTTTACTCCTGCATTGCCCTAACGCTGTGGAGAAACACAATGCAGGGCACAAGATGATCACATATGAGGCAAGGATGATCAAGAAGGCAGCTATGATCATTGCCAACAGCACACCAATGTAGACCTTGTCTTTGAAGTCAGACGTAACGAACGGAAGACACCATGCAACTTTGCTGTAACTATTGACACCCACAAGAGGCAGGGCTGCAAAAGTTGATGAAATCAGCCAAGAGAATATTGCAATGATGATTGCCATACTTATGCTCATGCCAGGTTTTGGACTACGATAGACTGTGTAAACACGCTCCAGGATAATAGCAATGAGCATGCAACAGGAGAGTGCACTAGAGAACATGGCAATGAAGCCTGCAGACATGCATCCAGGTCCCTTCTGCCATTTCAGTGCTGACTGATAGAAAATATATTTACTGTATGTCTTATCATCAAAGCTGGCAAGAAATGTGAGATAGATCCCAAGGCAGAAGTCTGCAAATGCAAGATTCAAAATGAAGAACTGAGGAACTTTGATGAAATCTTTTGAAGCAAACATGACAAGGAGCACAGTTCCATTTCCAAGGAGGACAAGCACTATTGCAGTCCAAATGGCGAATCGGAGTGGCCAAGGGTTCAATAAATTGTCACACGGTGTAAGTGCATTAGCCCTGGGATAGCAACTTGGTGCCAGGGAATGTGATGGGATCACTATAGGTGGTGAAGGGGTTGCGTCAGTGTACAATTGTGTATTATTGGAGTATTCCCATATGATAGTAGGCCCTGGAAGTATCCTGTACACAAGGCCATATGTGGCTGCAAACCAATTAAGTATTGGCAACAGCTTGTCTAAATCCGAGCCATCACCAGGAATGAATGGTGGTATGGCTGTACTCATTGGTGGTATGGCTGTACTCATTGGTCGTATGGCTGTACTCATTGGTGGAAAGGTGGGGTTTTCATTGGGTAATGTAACATTTCCACTTTGTAAATATTCTAGGTGGAAACGTTCTTCCCATAAGCAGCAGTGGTAAGGATATGTAAATTCTAATTGCTGAATACCAAGACATCTACACTGATCTGGATCTGGAACTTCATACAACTGTTCTACATTAACTATGGAGAGAGACAGCAAACTCGGAAAACCGCCTTTCGGAAATATCCATTCTGAAAACATATTCGATGACAAATTGAGCCTTTGAAGATACACTGAATTGTTCTTAAATGCCGTGGGTGATATAGTCACTATTTTGTTATTGTTCAGACGTATGTCACTTATAATAATGTTTCTCTGAAATAAATTATCAGGCAAGGACTGTATGTGGTTATGATTCAAGTCAACTCTAATTAGGTTGACTAGGTCTTCAAAGATCCCTGTTGGTAGATGGCTTATGATGTTGTGGTCCAAATAAAGATACCTCAGGTTGTTCAAACCTTGGAACAAACCGTTTGTCAGTGAATTAATTGCATTGTAGCTCAAGTCAATTGTACGCAACTGGGAAAGTCCTTGAAAAGTTGCAACATTCAATGATGTCAAAACATTTTTTTCAAGCAAGACTTTGTTGAGTCTTCTGCATTCCCGTAGAAAGGGTACTGATTTTATTCTATTGTACTCAGCAGATAATACCCCAAGCAGAGGACAGGTTTCACAAAGGTCCTCTGGCAAAGCTTCAATTATGTTATTTGAAATGGACAGTTCAACAAGGTTACTTTGGCCACGCAAGTTTGGAAGCTGAACAACATGGTTGTTTGCCAAACTCAACTGGTACAGGCTTACACAGTCATTAAAGGCATTGCTGCTGATCCGGGTAATATTATTGTTGCTGAGATCAAGAGTAATGAGGCTCAACATACCATCAAGGTCATCCTCATCAATTTCCACTATTTGGTTGTGGTGGGCAATGAGTTGCTGCAATCTACTATTGGAAGTGTCAATCCTTGGCAGTGTGGTCAGCTGATTTGAGCTAATGTCCAAGTACTTCAAACGAACAAGGTTCAACATTGGTGCAGCGGAAGTGAGTCTGTTATTGTCAAGCCATACTTTTTGCTGCTTTGTAAAGGGTTCTCCACTGATGCTGCTAATCATGTTATTGGAAAGTACCAGCTCTGACATGGCGTATACACCGTCAAATTCATCTCCATTAATTCCAGCAAGTCTGTTATCATTCAGTTTCCTACGATGAAACTATGAAGGTTGGTACAACAGTCTATTTGTATTCAATGATAACTACACATGAGATTTAAGACCACAAGTGAAAAAATGAAATAAATATTAGATGCCAATGTAAAAACAGCTGACAAGCAAACCCATTCTGAAATGCTGCAATATGTCATTAAAAAATTATATCCAATGAACATAAAAACCTCCAGTTGATACTGATTTTGCCAGTATTTTAAAAAAACATCAAGTATCTTTTTATTTGAAGTTATCATATCCATTTTCAATTTCCTTTGCATCCAAAACCATTTCCCAGCAAAGAAATTCCTGGTGTCTAGCATAAGAAGGTGGAAGTCTGAAGTTACCCAATAACCTGAGGTTTTTCACCTTTGCTCCTTGAGATAATTAGTACCCTTGCTATATGAGAATGCTTTCTAGTCTGATTATTTTACCAGGCATGCAGACTCTATATGGCCTCACTGTAGTGCATCAACTGCTATTCATTTTGTTGGGTACCATCACAAAATCGTACCATCAAACACACAGAATGGTAACAGGTATTCCAGCCAAGCAAAAATATGTGCAAAGCTTGACATTATTTTACTAAACCAAATTATTATCCTCGCATTAGTAAACAGAGCTGATATGAATGCAGCTTTATAGACACTATCAATCATTATCAGCAATTGGATGACCTATAATCCTTATATACCACTGGTCAACGCTGCTAATAACTGATGTTTACCTTTTATGCAACTGAAATTATTTGTTAGGTAGGTAATTTGAGCTTCAACAAATGGAGGAACCCTTCATTAAGTCTGCTATACAACACATTGGTGTTCATAGCCAATTATAAGTCACCCATTCATTAGGTCTGCTATACAACACTTAGCCAATTATAATTAAGTCACCCATTCATTAAGTCTGCTATACAACACATAGCCAATTATAATTAAGTCACCCATTCATTAAGTCTGCTATACAATACATTGGTGTTCATTGCCAATTATCCGCTGCAAATCAAAACAACTGTAATAAACATAGGCAATGCAATAGATGTAAAACACTTAATGTTAACACGTAAAACTGCATGAGACCAACATCCGGCAGCCTCATCTTCCCTTCACACGCAACTACCTAGGCAAGAGTCAGGCTCTAAATATGGGGCATTGTTCAGAGAAAACTATGTACCATTTAAAATGTCATTTTTAAAACGCAGAGTTGCTATAGGTTCTGAACAATTAGTGTGAAACAAGTGAGAAAATGTGTTTTTATTAATTAATTATTAGCACAGCTTATATCTTCATAACAGTTAAATTAAGGAATCAACAATAGCGAAAGACTCCTTTACATTTATACTAATTTTGGCTTTGAACCCTTGGGGGTAATGCCTTTTTAATGACCGGTAGGGAGAGGCATAGGTGAAAAAAACAAATTTTATTATATGCTGGACAATAGTAAGTCAATTATAGCAATTTCAATACAGAAACTATAACACTGAGTTAATGAGACGAAATTTGCAAGGAACCTGTCATTTTGTATTGGAGATAAGCAATGAACATGGTACAGCATAAACCTTCAGGTCCACACTTACAAAGTATCAATGACAGATTTATTGAAAGCACCCTGATGGATAGTGGTGATACTGCAATGTTGAAGGGACCTGCAGACGAAAAAAAAGAAGCAGCGTGCACAATCTCATTGATTGCTCAGTCTAAATAATGCTGGCATATGAAGATAGACTAGCTCAATTTCAAATTTTGAAACAATTTTCCATTTAATGCAAAGAACCAGAATAACTACACCAATACAGTATATGCAAATAAGGGTACCAGAGAACAAATTCTACATTTCCACTGTACCTCACATGTTCATTACTACACAGTAGATACACACCGAAAGGGTCATTCCATATCAATGTAGGATGGCAATTGCAGCTCACCTTTCCAATTTTGGTTCAGATTTATCATACATACTCATCTTCATATGAGTTGACATTTGTTATAGCTTTATCACATTATGTGTACAGTTACATGTTGGCACCAAATCAGAGGCCATGATACCTAGAATCCATCGATGATATGCATTGTGGTAGGAAACAAAAGGGTTAAAAAAAAACTGGTTCAAAAGGACAATTTTTCCATAATTACTGTATCAAGAAGGTTGAAAATTATCGTATTTTGGACTTCTAATCGTTAGTGTCTTCCCCCTGTTCATGTGGCTATAGATTTGTCTGAAAGATATCCCAAATCTAGAGTACTGACAACTCATTCCACAGCTCTTTTCCTGGACTTCTGAAAACTCCTTTCATTCCAAGGTTTTGACACGATACTCATACTATATCTGTTTACTTCATGCATGGTCATTGGAATGTTTCTCATTTCTGACAGTATCAACTGTTCAAATTGATCATGGAATAGGTGTCCCACAGTTATCATCCAGTGCCTTCAATATTAACCAGACAACTAAACCAGCTAACCAAATTTACTTGCACACTATTGACGTGAACAGGTAATAATACACATGGGTCCAGCATCTAAGTAGATGCTCAACTGGAATACTACCGCGTGTATATACATCATTAAAGTCATGAGCAAACTTACAGTGTGGAGAGAACAATGCCATAGAAGACGTTCTTTGCAAGTACGCCTATCGGGTTGTAGTCAAGGTCAAGGTCTTGCAAGTGGCTCAAGCTCAAGACACTGAAAGATTTCTGATCCATTGTTTGAATGCTACAAGACTGAAGTGATCTGCAAACAAGTTAAAAATACAACATCCTATGGTGGCGTTAATATGAGCTTGATTTTAGCATGTCACAATACTTTAATAATTAAGCAGCTCATGTATCAAACTAATGTCCTATATTGTGGCATGTTTGATAAGCATTGAAACGTTAGTAAATAAAAATTGAAATGCACATAGAAAAATAATTTACTTACAGTGATGTGAGTGATGGCAAGTCCTGAAAAAACGCAGCATTTAAATGAGAAAATCGGTTTCCATCCAAAGTGCTGAATGTAAGACCATTTCACAAAATAAAACAATGGTATTTTTAGGTAGACGATAGCACAAATATGCAAGCCAACCACCTCAAAATAATGTACAAGAGTTATCCTGAGTGGAGACATCTATACACCAGAGGAAGATACAAGTGCAACCACAAATGTACACTATACAAAGACCTGCCTGCTACCTGTTAGTGTATTCTTTATTATTAATTGCTACACGTACTTCAAGTAACTTACAGCTTTTGAAGATATCCAAAAATCTTCCTATTCAGTGCTTTGCGGAGGATGGTCCCATTGGACAAGTTGCAGTAGGATAAATCACTGCACAGATGGCAGAAGAACATATATCATTTATTGGGACAAGAACATATCTTATTGACTGGTACAAGAACAGATAAAATTAGTTCTGTATTATAGTTATCACTGCACAATTGGTTATGGTTCCATTCTTAAAAAATACTCATTTCACATCATAAATTCTAAACAACATCATTACATCTGCTTTGTTCATTTACTTACAGTTCCTGTATGCTCGTCACGTTCTCAAAAGCAGTTCCAGTCAGTGTCTCAAATGGGTTGTGGTCAAGGTACCTAGATAAAGATTGAGTGCATGGGTGGCTTTGATAAACATGGATGAAAGTGTACCAATGTAATTTCCTTTTATACAATCCCCCAGTGGGTGCTGTTATACTATTATGTCTTTAAATCTCACTGCAGCCCTAATTACTTACAGTGCTTGTATTTGTGTAGTCTTTCTCAGAGCTGCTGATGGTACCATTGATAAATTATTATGAGACAAGTCACTGAGGAGAGGAGGCGGAAAGTCACAGCAAAAAGAAATACAAACACAGGAAGGTTGATTATTAATTGTAAATGTTATACAGATACAGAGTCCTACATGTTCCAATAAATCAAACAGGAAGAAATGCCCCCAATCACCTGCTGCACACTGATGTCATTAGGGATGTGCAATGGACAGGTACAAATAGTTGCACATTACTACTTTAATAGCAGCAAGATAGTTATCACTGCATAGGGCCCAGGCATTGTCACTTTAGCAGTAAAAGCAACACAACACTGATCACCAAAGCACAAGGATATACATGTAGCTTTCTTACAGCATTTTAAGGTTAAGTTGCCAGAATGCATCTTTGGGTATCCTTGACAGTCTGTTCTGTGACAGCACACTGTAATATATATTTGCAAGCAGATGTATGTGCATAGATGTGTGTTCATGTGTGTGCACAATTTTACATAGGTATCAATAATAAATATACTTGTGCTTGATCTAAAATCTGGTCTAAAGTTCTTAATTGGCACGTTTGTAATGCAATTTTAAATTATTATGCATTTGAAGCTGCTCATCTCTAGACATTGTCTCATTGGACAGTGCTATTTTCCAGGTGGCAAAAATTACTCTATTCATAATCTTATTAAATATCACTTTGTCCACCTCTAAGTGCTGGCACACAACTCATACAGCCACTTTGATCATGAAGGCCAACCACACCCAGTACACAGAAGCCAGTACATCTGTCGCATTCCTCACCCAATCAACCTAATAGACACATACTCATCCACACAAGTGCATACACACCCTCAACAGAGGCTGTAGTTATGAACATTTTTGCTCTCAGTACCAAATCTATTTTAAAGTACATGACTGTGTGAAGTCTACCACATCACATAGTACCACACAATTGGTCAAAGCCTCACCCATATTGGATAGTCACTTACATCCTCTGTAAGACAGGCATCATGGCAAAGACTCCATTTTGAATGCTGGTAATTTGGTTATTACCAAGGTCTCTATTTCAGTGTATGTGTCATGAATGCATTCATGAATGTGGGTAGGAGAAAGGCACACATCCTAACCGCACCATCAGACATGACACACCCATGAAATAGAACAGAAGCTGACACATTACGACATGCACAAAACACATGCACACACACACACATGCACACGCACACACACATGCACACACATAAACACGCACAAAACACATGCACATACACACACAAGGTACGTTATTTTTTCAGTCAAGGTGATACATCTGAAGTATTTATTTCCCATCTGCATACATACTCATACGCTATAGATTTCACAATTCAATGCTAATGCTTTCTCCTTATGTGATGCACTAGGTACCACTACTATTCTTAACCATAGTCATGCATCCAGCTATTCTACGCCACCCTCCCCAAACTATTGCACCATGCCAAAGTTTGCAAAAAAGGAAGCAAGTGATTCGGTAACATGTACTTGAGTATAGGTCTTATAGGATTAATTTAAAGTAGGCAATATCTACAGTATGAGTACAATCAGGGAGGGTTTGGGTTAACTAGCAAGGGGACAAATACTTTCTATTCACACAAATGTCCCCCCAAGCCAAATCACCCTCCCCCCTCCCAAGCACAAATATGAACTCACATATGTACCAATGACTTTGCTGTGCTAATCAGAGAGCGTGAAGACACATGTGTGATGTTATTCCCACTAAGATCCCTAGATTATGGAGAGGGGAGGACGAACCATATGCCATCAGATGAGTTCTTCACATGATGGGGGTGGAGGTACCCTCATCAGATGATGGAAGGGTGGAGGTGACCCTCATCAGATGAGGACAGTAGAGGTGACCCTCACCAGGTGAGGAATACCACCAGGTCACACCTGTCTTGTCTACAGGCCTCCCACAAAATATTTTACATGTATTGGGTTTCCTAATACCACAACCTTGTTAGCACTTTAGACTAGTCTTCCCTTCTATATGCACACTGAAATAAAATAACATCCTGCCAATGTAAACACATCCTCCCTTCCCTTCTTCTTCTCCCTCCTCCCTATAGATTTATCAGTGTGCCGATATAATATATTTGCCTAATGGTGTGTTGCATGTACATGTTGACCGTTATTGGTCACATGACAGTACACTATGCATTGCATACAGGGGGTTGGGCTTGTATGTACTATGCTGCTATCTCGCTCTCTCGCTCTCTCAACGAAGCCGTGCATGCTCGAATTTTGTGTACAGGTGTTTGTAAAAAGTTGCGTGCTCAGGCACAGAATCATCAGCCAAGCATGGATATGCACGCATATATAAACACAATCGTGTACATCACTATACGCAAATGAGCAACAACTATGGATCAGTTGCGGCGCGAACGTTTATCGTTGGGATGGCCTTATAAGGCCATAATAACGACGAACGTGTTAGCCGTGGGCGTCAATTTCGGCGGCCATTTTGGTGGGCAAAATGTACAGGTTAGCATGGGCCAAAATTGAATGGTCAAGAGTTGTGCACAATCGGCTGAACAAATCGGTTCGAAAAGAATTGTGACAGTTAAACATTCAAATGTCTTACCGATCGCTAACTTTTTCGAACCGATTTGTTCAGCCGATTGTACACAACTCCATTTTGGTCCATACACTCACCTGTACACTTTGCCCTTGTATAAAATGGCCGCCGAAATTGACGCCACGGCTTAACACCATACGCAGTGGCGTAGGAATAGGGAGGGGGGGGGGGGGGGGGGCCATGCCCTCCCCACTTTTACACCAGCGATACTACAGATAAATGCGTAATTTGTAATGAATTGCACTGATTCTAGTGTAGTTTTGTAACGTCGTTAGATGCAAATAGCGTTGGCTTCTGGGGCACAGCCCCAGACCCCAATGCGGAAGCTTACAGTACTCCCCTAGCTGGCTGGGGGATTTTTAAACTCCTTCCTACGCCGCTGATACGGATAGACGTTCTCGCCGCAACTGGTCTATACTCGCAAATACGGCCCATATATTATAAACAACGCACGCATAGCAGAAATCCGTGCATCTATAACTCACAAAATTTCAATCCACGAAGCGTTAGTGATGAAAGGTATATTCACCAACTTTCGAGACGAGCAGTTAACTCTGGCTGAAGAACACGAACACACATTGCATATCTCCGTCGAATCTCCGGATAGTGCTGTGCTCACTGTCAGCAACGCAAACGAGCCAAGGAACAGTAACCTTGTCAGAACGTCATTCTTAATCTGCATCCTATATATTTTTGCAGCGAGAAGTGCACGTAATCGCTTTCTTCACCGTATTGACAATGACCTACAGCATGGCAAGGTCCCTATAAATGTGCTTAGGTATCTTTCAGCACCAGAAGCAAGCGAGTTCCAGCAACGCAGTGAACATGCAGGATTAATTTTATTTATTATTAGTACGGCGTTACGTCATCTTATTTATACGGTTGGGCATGTTACTTGCGGCTGGGAAAGCCGCTCATCGTCAGACAGAATTATATCGTATAAGGAAGAGCTCGACGCAAATTTAATTCAAGGCACGGATAATTATAATTTATGTATGATATCACTATGCTTTGAGCTGAGTCACTGAAATGCATGAATCCAAACCAGGATACTATATTTAGCACATTCTTGTTCTAAAATTATAGTGCATGGTGAGGAATTAATGGAAATCAAGTTTCTCTTGTCGAGAATGTTATTTGTATGTGCCACGGTCTTTTATAATTAGTTGCCTCACGCTGGGGCAGGCTCATAGGGTGCACATCCCAGTGCTCCGGTCAAGGCTCGACACGGACATACTGATAAAAGTTGAAGTGGACCTATAGAAACGTCGTATACATAGATATCTATGGATGCGTCATTCAAGCAGCCACTTAGTCCGACAGAGATTATAAGCATGAATAACAAACATGGATATGCATCGTCCAATCAAGCGATAAAAGGTTAATTGTGAATATGACACGAGCGCTTTTTCACAAGCTGCGTTATTTTCACACCATGTACATGTACTATACTGTAGCGGTTTCGCACTGAAATATAATTATATACATTATATTAAGTCAGAGACAACGTTAACAGAATTAAGCTTCATGGCGTCACATATATCGTTTTCTGGATACTACCCCGGTGATCCCATAACTTCTAAAGCTGCTGAACGTGTAACTATCGCAAAATTTGCTTTCAGATAGACTCAGTGACAATAGACAGACATGGAACTCACCAGAGCGCGTGCTATACATAGCCATGCAAACTTTTAAAGGTATATACCACTGTTTTGTCAGCAAGCTAAGAATAATATGAGAGTTGCTTGGAGACCGACACTTCTTATAGAGATAAATGAAACCCTAAACTTCTCATGCCATCCCTTCTTAAAGAGTCTGATACAGTAACAAGAGCTGGCCATCTGTCAACCTCAACACCACATGCCCACTCCTGGTAATTAAGAGCAGTACCTTCACCAGATCTGTGCCTTTAATTTCCTTAGTACTGAGGACCTTAAGCTTTGTACAAATGGGTGCGTAGCAGCTAGGCTTGCCACTCTTTGATACAAACAGTGCTTGTCCTAGTTGCTCTTCTTCATTGGATGCAGCTGGCCATCATGCTCTAACATGCCATTCCACATATTCTGGAGACGTAATGACATGCCACAATTGACTCGTAACCTTGCCAATATCCACACCTGTCTAGTACAGCAGGGCATGAAATAGGGTGTGTTTTGGCTTTACTAAAGGTTGCTCTGCCCAGCCGACATAGTTGCTTCAAACTGGTCTCACTCTGTCTCACTTTGCCAATTTTGAATAAATGAGGCAGTTAACCAAGTCACTAGCATTAAATCCTTTCCCTGAATCCATCCTTTCAATATGGCTGTATTG
This sequence comes from Eunapius fragilis, assembly GCA_963681505.1. Lineage (NCBI taxonomy): Eukaryota > Metazoa > Porifera > Demospongiae > Spongillida > Spongillidae > Eunapius > Eunapius fragilis. Next base: position 1,558,895 of record OY811972.1, read on the forward strand.
ATATCTTCAGCATTCCCTCTGTGTTCTTTCTCCAATGGTCAATAATGGCTCCAGTATCATCCTCCAACGGTATGTACCAAAGTCAAGTTGAAATACTTCGCTACAACATGTGTGACAATCTTCAGATCTAACAGGTTGCGCAATGTTGGTGGTTCTGTTTGGGGAGTACAAGATAATTATCAACATTTATTGGAACAGACTGGACTATTATATCTTAGGATGTTCCTCATATCATGCACCAGTGAGTGGAGATCTCATGCACCGTTCCTCATGCAATACATGGTACAAGACACACACTGACCTGCCAACTGTGGCAATTCTTGAGTTAGACATTCTAACAAGGGCTGACGGGCAGTGTTCTGTAAGGAGAGACCAAAGAATGAGAATTGCCTAACTTCATTTCCCATTTCTCAATGACCAGGCATAGATGAAGTATATTTGTTTCATGCAGGACTATTAGCCAACAGCTGCAAAGCTCTGTAACAGTATCAGCTTATGATCTATAGAAGTACTATACCACATTATACCTGCTCTGTTAGGAAGACGAAAGTTCTTCAGATGTTAGAGTAAACAAAATGGTGGTATTTGCATGGCAGAAAGCAAATAAGAGTAATTTAACCCCTATATTTAACAAGTAAATAAAAACATTCTCTACGAGAAAGTTGGTGGGATATAGGATTTGATTATGACATTGGTGGTGTAAAAAGCAAGGAAACAATAGTCAATATAACAATAGTCCTATATTTAGCACATTTCTAGGGCATGTGTTGTTTGTGTGCTAAATATAGGACTATGACATTTTCCCTTCTGATAAGACCTTGTTTCCTTGCTTTTTACACCACCAATGTCATAATCAAATCCTATATCCCACCAACTTTCTCGTAGAGAATGTTTTTATTTACTTGTTTTCTTTATTTTTTTTCATACCCATTTAATTATTAATTATTAATTAGCGATTATCGCTGTAAACAGTATAATCACTACGTCCATACGTATGGACGTAGTGATTATACTGTTTACAGCGATAATCGCTTACGTCATAGACGGTCTGGGCACGAGACTAACAAGACATAGGAGGCTGATAGTCGATTGTTTATATTATATAAAAGCGAGTCCTCCAGCCGATTCTGAAGCTATTGGTGAAATTTTCATCGCTTAGAAATGTTCCTGTCCTGAGTTATGCGTTGCCAAGAAGGAGAAGAAGAATAAGAATGAGAAGACGACCCGCCCCTTGTTCCGAGACTGGGTACGAGGACGGGCAGTACACTCTTGTTCTCAACAACCACGCGGTTCAGCGACATGAAACAAAAACGAAACTACTCATTTTTGACTTCTAGATCGATTGCTAAAACAAGCTACACGATCCGATCGTCGGGAGTGTTGTTACAGACGGGTCGCGTTTTTTTAATGACATTCATAGTCGGGGTCAAATCCTATATGGAAGTTTCTAACGAAACTTCCGAGAAGTTTCTAACGAAATTTCCGATAAAAACATTCTCTATAAGAAAGGTGATGGGCATATAGCAATAGTGATGTAAAAAGGAAGGAAACAAGGGTCTAATGTAATAGTCCTGTATTTTGCATCTTCTAATACTATAATTTTCCAACGTACGTACGAACGCCCGCGCAACTCATTTATATACTCGGCCTAGCACCTATTGGTTGCTAGGTATGTACGCGTACCTAGCTACCAAAAGGAACGACCACCTCCCACACAAAAGGCGGTCGCAATGACAGCTGGTTTCCACTTCACATTTAATATCTAAATTTTTTTCAATATTTCTTGAATTCAAAGTGGGGGTGTGGGGGGGGGGGGGGGGACCGCATAAGTGCCGAAAGAATAAATGAAACGCTATATTGTGGCTCACTCTCAAGTCCCATCGTACAGGCCGAGAACATGTAGTTACTATCTCTGAAATTGCGCGGGCATGTTATAGAGGTTGCGTAGTAACCGTATGTTAGAACAGGTGATAGATTATATCAGTATGCAACATTTGGTAAAACAGCCGGTAAAAAAAGAGGAGCTAGGAGGTAGACCAACTGTTCATCTGGCAAATGAATAGCGAGACGAATAATCAGCCCGTGATTTTTCACGGGGACACGCTAGTTGCAAACATAATGTGCGAAATATAGGACTATTACATTTCCCCTTCTTATTAGACTCTAGTTTACTTCCTTTTTACACCACTATTGCCTTTCAATTCTATATAATGTTTTTTATTACTTGTTTCATCTGTTTTTAATTTCTTCATGAGATGAGATTTAGTAACTAGAAAAGACCATCCCATCAGTGACAAGACAATACAACAAAACAATAGGTTTGTCTGACATTGCTATGCTGTGTCATGTCTTTGGCACTCGCCCATGAGGGCTGTCAAAATACAAATAAGTGACCCAATTGCAGACCAACAGGGCAACGGACTGTGGGGGGAACAACACTGCGTGAGAACACCTCCCCCTTGTCTATCACAGACTGAACAACTATACAAGTGACCCTAAAAATAACTAGTGAGACAACATCATCTCTAGGTCTGCCTGCTGTACAGAGCACGCCATTTTGCAGTGTACAACAATAACTTCTACTAATTTGGTATTACAGAATACATTAATTAAAAACATAAGCACAATAAATAACTAAAAGTCACAGCAAGTGTTTGGTGAGACACATCTGGCCAAAATTGCCCTGGCATTCTGCCTCATGAGGGTGAGGCTGAGGCGACTGTAGATGCCCGACATAAAATCATTCAGAGGTCGACAAAGTTGAGTGGCTACCTTTTTGGATATGGCCAAAAGTACATTGATGGCTTCATTGCATGCCTCATCCCCCATATATATTAATATATATCTCATAATTTGGCCTCCACATATATAAAGTGCTCTTATTCTGTGTGGGAGGGCATTATATAGTTTCCATTCGTAGCTAGGTAGTAAATGTTACAAAGTCTGATCACACACAGGGGGGGGGGGGGGTCATAACCAAGGAAACCCGTCAAATTGGTATTAAAATCTGATTTTACTAGCTATTTTACTTGGTCCATGTCACAAATGTAGGGAACTAGCTCTGCATGTTCAATTTCAGTAATGAGCAACTTCTCTGAACAGTTATTCCATGTGTGCACATTTATTATAGCAAAACATGTAACACATGCATTTTGCCACTGTCCTGGACAAACAATGCTTTCATTTATATCCATGGCTAATTCACTTATAAGGTTTTTAATTTTAACTCTGTGATAAATAGTTTAATTGAATTCTCTGTGCGCAATGAGAGGGCATGTCAGAATTTAAAATTTGCAATCTTGAAAGAAAGTTAGATCCCTTTCTGCTGCAAAAAACCAAATAACATTTTCAGGCGCCAGTGCTGCAGTGATAATTTAGTTTGGATAATCTAAACGTTACGCATTTCAATGCACATCACCACTGTCAAATCATTATCATATCTTAAAGCAAATTTGAGGCATTAAAAGTTGTTCTGAAGAATGAAATAGCCGAGGAAATGTACGTGTATTAACAGAGAATTTTTGGTGTCATAACAGATAGAAGAGCAACCTTGATGTCAAGGTTTTCAATCCTTTTGCAAAATTTTATATAAAAAAATCATTGTCAAGAACATGCCTATGAAGCCGGAGGTCGTGAAGTAGAACTTGGATGTTTCACACCACTGGTGTTTTCAACTTCTGGTGGATTAGGTCCTGCTGCTAAACCACTTATTGCAGAAAAGCATGATCACCATACAGCCTAACTCTCTTTTGGCTTCATACCAGTTTGAGCTTTTGTTCCTATGTTGTCTTCATCGCACAAGTATCGTTGCTGCATGACCGCTTTGTCACCATGCATGATAACCAGAAGTGGTTGATGCGAGGGTTAAAGATATGGTTAATTTGTATACTTTTATTCGCATTAATTTATTCATGATATGCTGGAAGGGGGGTGTTCGGATACCATGGACCCCCCCCCCCCCCCCTCCCCGGGTCGGCATCCGCCTTGGAACAACCAACCTAGCTGATTCGATGTCAAAAGGCTTCCTATTATCTGGCTATCACTAACCACTTCGATTCTAATTGGATGCATTGGTGAATTGTCAAAGTTGCATGTCGATTTACAAACCTTTGCACATCAATTTCAGTTACATTCACACACAAGAAAGATTAATTAAAATCTTTTTTAGGACATCCACCAGAGTTGACCAAGTTACTGGGACCAAACCCTTTCCCTGAAGCCATCGACTTAGTATTGCCATAATGATATCGTCAGCATTCCATCCGTGTTCTTTGTCCAGTGCTGGAACAATAGCTCCAGTTTTATCCTCCAGCAGATAAGTACCAAAGATGAAATACTTTGCTCCAACATGAGTAACAACCTTCAGGTCTAACAGCTTGGGCAATGTTGGTAGTTCTGTTAGGGGAAAGGGGTGAGGGTGGGGGGCGGGGGTGGGAGGTACAATTTATAATGGTTAAACAATCAGTTCACTACATGTATATACAAGTAAATAAAAAACATTCTCTATGAGAAAGTTGGTGGCATATAGGATTTGAAGGCAATTGTGGTGTAAAAAGGAAGGAAACAAGGGTCTAATAATAAGGGAAAATGGAATAGTCCTATATTTAGCACAAAAACAACATACTATATCCTACATATAGAAATGTGCTAAATATAGGATTATTCAATTTTCCCATATTATTAGACCTCTGTTTCCTTCATTTTTACCTCAATTCATTCAATACACAGTACTAGACACTCACTGCCAGACAACTACAAAAATGTATGGTTTTAGAGAAGGGTCCCAATGTATACAAAATACGGGTCCCATAGTGCCCCATGCTCTTTTACTTCTAATGACCACATTTTATCTTCTCTGGTCAGCAGTGGACATGGTGTTGAATGGATACATGAAATTCCTTATTTTCGTAGTGCAAGCTGATAATTCGTACAGTTGGTTGTTACTATGACTACTGGTGCCATGTTGAAACGCTTAACATAACCATCACATTGCATAAAATAACAATTTGGATTTACAATCGCCAGAGATGGGAGCTCTCACCCTCCTAACTGCTATTCGCTTGTGCTTTGTGAATATATACAATGTACTAAATGTGTTAGTAAATATGGTGTGACATCAACACTGTGGTAAATATAAAGCTTTCAATTACTATGGCGGAAATGACAAACATTTGCACTGCATTTTGATTAAGAGTGAAAATCTTAATTATTATCAGGTAAGCTATTTGTCGATATAGGTACTCTTTTGTGCAGTTGTTAATGTCAAAATGAAACAAAACAACAGAACCGAAAACAAGATCGTCGGTTATCAGAAGCATGAAAAGAAAAAGCCTGTATACTCTTTATGTAGGAAACACCGAAATATACAACAGCGATGGTGCCGATCAAGAAACATAATAGGCTTCAAACAGGCTACGTTATCAGATACTTAATCTAACTCTCACTTGTCAACATTTACCAGTATTTTTTTAAGATGTACATTGTTATCATCGATAATTGTAAAAAATAGAGTTAACAAGTAAAGAAAAATGTTCTCCAATGGGATATAGGAATTGGAGGCAAAGGTGGTGTAAAAAGGAAGGGAACAAGGTTTTGGGAATAGGAATCCTATGTTACATGTATAGGAGAAACAAAAACAGCCTCGTACACCTCTAACCAAAACCTTGTTCCCTTCCTTTTTACACCACAATTGACTCCAATTGCTATATATCCCACCAAATTTTTCATTGGGAGATTGGTTTTCTTTACTTGTAAATAGACAGTTCTGTTTGGAGAGTACAAGATAACTATCAGTGTTTATAGGAACAGACTAGACTGTAGGTAGTAAAAAGCTTTGGGTGCCCCTCAAAATATAGTTAAATGATCTCTCAGAGTCCCTCATTCAATGCACTGTACAAGACACTCACTGACCTGACAACTGTGGCAATTCTTTGGTTATGTGTTCTAACAAGAACTGGATAGAAGAGGGACAGTGTTCTGTAAGGAGAGACCAAACAAAGGGAACGGACTAACTTCATTTCGCATTTTCTCAATGAGCTGGCAATTCAATGTAGAAGGCTAATATTTAATCATTCTGGCATCTTGCATGTAATTTGAATGGGAAAGAGTGTCTGTAAATAGCGGAACTAGGCTGCACTGGGGGCTCTAGACATAGAAGAAGTATATTTATTTCAAGCAGAACTGTTAACCAACTGCTGCTCAGTTGGTAAGGCTTTGTGACAGCATCATTTAATAATAAATTAATCACCAGTTTATGATCTATTGAAGTGCTATATAACATTACCTGCTCTGCTTCTCTTTGAGGAAGACGAAAGTTCTTCAGATGCTAGAATAAACAAAATGGAGGTATTTGCATGCAGCAAAGCAAATGACCCTATACACTGTACAAAATTGTACATTACATAGATCTTCTAAATAAACATTTCATAGATATAAATCAACTTTGCTGCCATATAATGCTTTGCTATTAATAGGATGTGGTTTGCCTAATCCATTGGTGTGAATTGAGGAGGGAAGAGTTTATAGACTTTGCACACCAATGACCAATAACATTGAAGTCATGAGATGCAAAATAGAAGCTACAGCACTCCTATATATTCATGTACACTTACACAATTGGAGATTTCCCCCCACCCCCTCCCCCCCAAAAAAAATTGTTCGTGTTTAAATGTCTCTGCAAATTTGTTTATACATCAGGAAATAAAATGGCACGTACATGATTATGAAAACATACGTGGAAGCGTTAGCAGTTAAAGATATGGGCATTTAAATTTTTTTCCATGGGGGCGGAGAGGGGGGGGGGGGGCTTGGCTTTTTAGTGATATTCATACTCATGGCAGCAAAAGTAATAGATTGAGAACCAAAATAGATTCCCATAGAAAGAAATGGTGTGAGAGCAAGCAAGAATACAAAAGGTAGCAAAGATATGTAGTGTCCCAGGCTGGCACCTGAAAACATGTGACTGTCTGACGGACTCTGATCTATATGTTGTGTGCAGGTGCATGTGTGTATAAATGCTGTAACTTTTGTACTATCATTGTCTTTCTTACATGTACCTGGTCACTACTTGCTGAGTCAGCGGTCACTACATTGGTGTCAGGAATGGAATCGAGGAACAGAGTAGCGAGGTGCAGGCACCCACAACTACCAGCAACTCGCGCACTCCATCGGGACAGGCACAAGTAGTAAGAATGAGGTTACGACCCCCTTCCCATTTTTCAGCAGGAGCGGATCTTGTATGGTGGCGCAAGAGATTTGAGCTCTATGCCCGTCAGGCAAAAATAGCAGAAGACTAGTGTACTTCCTCTTTTGGATGACGAATCATTTCGTTTAGTGACACAGCAAGGATTTGACGGAAGCTCTGAATATAGCACGGTATTAAAGTGCTTAATGAATCAATACAACCAGGAGGGTAACGACCTGGAATGATTTCAGCAGTGTACTCAAAAACCTGAAGAGCGCCTGCCAGAGTACGTGGGGACACTTCAAGCCTTGGCTGACAAAGCCTATCCAAAGTGGCCGGCAGAACAGTTGAACGAACTCGTAAGGGATCAATTTATTCGTTGTATCCGTTCCTCTACTGTTCAGATAAGACTAATGCGTGAAAGACCAAAGACACTAAACGAAGCATTGCAGCTGGCTTGCCAATATCAGGGAGTGTAAGAATCGCAAAAAAACTACAAGGTGTTTCAGCTAAGGTGGAGACGATGGCGGTTGGTAAAGATGACTCCGAGAGCGAGAGTGAGGCTGTTGCTGCTATAACTAATGCTACAAGACCAAGTTGTCTGGCAACCCAAGTGGAACAGCTTGGTAAGCAGATTGAAACGTTGAATTACAGCTGGTAGCCACGGAAGAACGTATCCGAGATCAAGCCTGAATGACGCTATAGCACGGAAAAGAAACGATGGCATTGTGTGCTGGTACTGTAGCAAGCGTGGTCCTTTTAAACAAAATTGTGCGAAACTAAAGACCTCAGTCGAAATTGCAGTCGTAGGGTCTTGTTTGAAAGTTGAGGGAAAGCTTGGCAAGCTTGTTGTAAAGATATTAATAGATATAGGGTCGGCTGTCACTTTGGTTCATGAAGACAAAGGTGCAACAATCTCCAAAGACAATCAAAGCCCTGGTTCACTCTGTTGTGGCAGCCAATGGAGAAAAGTTAGAGTTGGTGGGGCAAGTTGAAGTAAGTATAACCATAGGAGGGGTGACTAGAAGACACATGGTGCTTGTTACGAAGCATCTCACGCAAGAGTGTATACTAGGGGTTGATTTTTTGACTAAACACGCGTGTGTAGTAGATCTACTACAACATACCTTTGTCATTGATGGGAAAATAGTGCAGTTTAATCATACAAGGGTTGAGAAGATGTGTTTTTTGTGAGTATTTCGAAAACGGCGACTGTACCAGCTTGCTGTCAGATGTACATTTCAGCCTCTGCCCTTGACAAAAGGGAAGCAGGTGCTGCGTTGTTGGAGCCACTGGATACATTCATAGAAAATCATGGGCTTTTGGTGGCACGGTCATTGTCGCAAGTGAGTTGCAATCATCTGATAGTTCAAATTCTCAACCCTGGTCCGGCTCCTGTGGTTTTTAACAAGGATGTTAGAGTGGGCATGATCAAGCCAGTCACAGATTCTGATATTGTCTGTAGTATTGAATCCCCCAAGTCCAACAGACATGTAGGCAACAACGAGTGTGCACATCTCATTGAGCTGATGTTGCAGAATACAGAACACCTTTCCAGCTACCACAGATCACAGGGGTGGCATTGCTGCAGGAGTTTGAGGATGTCATTGCAAAATTGAACAATGACCTTGGACAAACGTCATTGCAAAATCGGACGATGACCTTGGACAAACGTCATTATCGTTCCACACAATTGACACTGGAGATAACCAATTGATTCGTCAACGTGCAAGAAGGTTCCCATTTCATCAGCACAATGAAGTGAGTGAGTTAGTTAATGCATGTTATCCAGGGGGATAATTAGAATGTAGCAACAGTCCTTGGGCATCACCTGTGGTTCTTGTAAGGAAAATAGATGAAAAGACGAGGTTTTGTGTAGACTTTCGTAAACTTAATAACCGCACACACAAGGATGCCCAGCCACTGCCCAGCATTGATGAATCTTTGGATGCTTTGGGTGGTGCATGTTTTTTCTCAACTCTAGACTTGGCCTGCATGCTTTAATGCACAAAGGAAAATCTTAGCAGTGGTCAACTGAATGTACAGAAGCCTTCTTTGAGCTAAAAAAATGCTCATTTCTGCCCCTGTCCTCATGTTGCCTGACTTCAGTAAGTCTTTTGTCCTTGATACTGATGCTAGTGGAGAGGGTTTGGGGGCAGTCCTTTCAAAAAACATCAAGGGTAAGGAGCGTGTAATTGCTTATGCAAGTAGAACACTCACACACACTGAAAAAAGATACTGGATACTGTGCTACTCGGAGGGAGATGCTTGATTGGTGTGGGGATCTCGTCATTTTAGGCCTTACCTATATGGCAGGAAGTTTCTTTTGAGAACAGACCATAACTCTCTAACTCCAGAAAGTCCCCTCCAAGGAATAAAGCACCTCTTGAAGTCAGCCATGCAAGTCGACCTTTGGAGAGGATAGCGATGGAAATAATGGGTCCCCTACCTGAAACACCTCGAGGTAATCGCTATATACTTGTGGTTGGAGACTATTTCACAAAATGGAAAGAGGCATACCCATTACCAGATATGGAGGCATTGTCTATAGCTAAGGTTTGGTTAGTAAATTTATCTGCCAGTTTGGTGTGCCTGATTCAATTCATACAGATCAAGGAAAGAACTAAGTGATACAAGAGATATGTCACCTTCTTAGAGTCACAAAGACAAGAACAATACCCTATCATTGGCAGTCTGATGGACTTGTGGAGAGATTTAATAGGACCCTACTGGAGATGCTCAGCACTACAGTGGCTGATGAACATGACTGGGACCTTTCTCTCCCAACGATACTTCTGGCATATAGAACAAGTGTCCAGGAAACTACTGGAACCACACCATTTCAGCTCATGTTTGGGCGCAACTCCCGTCTCCCTGAGGACGTTTTGTATCCACTGCCTGTAGCATCACATGAATTCAGTTACTCAGTATACCAAAGTTCTCAAGGGTAGTCATCAAAGATCTTACCAGGCTGTGATTAAGCATGATCAGCAAAAAAATTGGAGGCAAAGGTGGTGTAAGAAGGGAACAAGGTATTGGGGAAAGGAAACCTATGTTCACATGTAAGAGAAACAAAAACAGCCTCATATACCTCTCCCCAAAACCTTGTTTCCTTCTTTTTTACATCACATTTGCCTCCAATTGCTATATCCAACCAAATTTTTCATTGGGAGAATGTAATTCTTTACTTGTAAATAGACAGTTCTGTTTGGGGAGTACAAGATAACAATCAGTATTTATAGGAACAGACTAAACTGTAGGTAGTAAAAAGCTTTGGGTGCCCCTCAAAATATAGTTAAATGATCTCTCAGAGTCCCTCATTCAATGCACTGTACAAGACACTCACTGACCTGACAACTGTGGCAATTCTTTGGTTATGTGTTCTAACAAGAACTGGATAGAAGAGGGACAGTGTTCTGTAAGGAGCAATGGTCAACATTAACGGTTGCCCGCTGGCCCGACGCAAGTAGAAATTCTCGTCGGACCAGTTATATTGCTACATTAGTGGCCCGCAGGGGCAAGTTAAATAATGCTGTTTACAGGCCCTGCCAATTTTTTCAACTCATCCCTACAAGGATGTACTTACACAAACTGTGGTTAACCCAATTCTCAACACCCCCAAATAGAGTGTACATAGCAACCAATTAATTAGAAACGCTTCCATGCAAGATGAGTGGGATGTTGAGAATCGGCAGCGTATTTTAATAACTGCCCACAATGGTTCGCAATGTCCGCTCTGATGCCTCCAGCTGCTGACCGCTTCCCAGGCAAACCCGCCACCACGAAAGAAAAGGATGACGGAAAAGGATATAGAAAGTCGTATGAAGAAGAGAAGCGTGAACGGGTGTTTGATCCAGAGGGTACTTGGGTAGTACGATGGCCATACATTTGATGACGAAAAATCCCTTGTTTATTGCTAGGGTGTTGATGTCACATTCAACATATTTGTATGCTAAATTTGACGAATACATTGTAAATCCATATTATTTTATGCAGTGTATGGGAATTAAATTTAATTACCTCAAATCAAGCATGCATCACATCAGGCTTCGCAGCTCTATCAGCCGAAACCCACAAGCACAAGGCTAATGATCCCAAATGCAGTGAGCTGGGGGGGGGGGGTGCGTCCCTCTGGCAGTCGAGACCTATGGGAATTGTGGGAAGGAGGCTAGGTACACATTTTCCCGTCTAGCAACCCGGCTTGCCATTGGGTCTCCAAAATCAAGTTGCTCGAATTCACTTGTGTAAATGTATATAACTACAGGATGCTATTAATTAAATCTTTGAATGGCAAATTAATAACAAGGGCCAGTGGGTTGTGCAACTTACTTGTCCTGCAGGGCCAGTAGGTTCCATCAACCTCTGGCCCCACAGGGCAAGTAGCCCAAAGTGTTTAATGTTGACCCCTGAAGGAGAGACCAAACAAAGGGAACTGACTAACTTCATTTCGCATTTTCTCAATGAGCTGGCAGTACAATGTATGCAAAATAAAAGGCTAATATTTAATCATTCTGGCATCTTGATTTTGCATGTAATTTGAATGGGAAAGAGTGTCTGTAAATAGCGGAACTAGGCTGCACTGGGGGCTCTAGACATAGAAGAAGTATATTTATTTCAAGCAGAACTGTTAACCAACTGCTGCTCAGTTGGCAAGGCTTTGTGACAGCATCATTTAATAATACATTAATCACCAGTTTATGATCTATGGAAGTGTTATAGAACATTACCTGCTCTGCTTCTCTTTGAGGAAGACGAAAGTTCTTCAGATGCTAGAATAAACAAAATGGTGGTATTTGCATGGCAGAAAGCAAATGAGACTAGTCCATCATAATCAGGTGCCTTATAATTTTATCCCTATAAAACATTGTACATTGCATAGATCTAAATCAACATTATATCGCAGTTTGCCTAATTTGCCCAATTGACATTGCACAGCAATAATCAAGTACATTCAAGTAATGAGATGAAAAAAAGCTACAGCCCTTCTCTAATCACGTAAACGTACAAAATTGGAGATACCGTAAGGTATCGTTCCCCTCCGGCCCCAAGGGGGAAAAACAGGCTCGTGTTTAAACAGGTGCACCTCCGTAACCGTGAATGTCTCCGCTAATTTGTTTAGCGTGTCAGGATGTAAAATGGTTCACATACATGATTATTAAAAAAAGTTACACGGAAGCATTTTGCGGTTACAAACCATTATTTTTTAATGGGGGGCGAATAAGTGATACTTTAACCTGATAGGTTGGTAAACATCGTACTCATGGCAGCAAAAATAATATATTGAGCACCAAAATGGATTCCCATGGAGAGAAATGGTGTGAGAGCAAGCAAGAATAAGAAAAGTGGTATGGTTGCACAGAAATATTGATTTATGTAACATGCAATTCTATAGTACACAAGGGTGATTTGCTGTACACTGTCCCATATAGTGTTTAGCAACCATTACCTGAACTTTTTCTATTCGTTGTTGAAGATTTTGTGTCTGTATATTAAAAAAAAAAGTTTAATTATAACAGAAACTTCACGAAAAAAAAAGAGCTGATCTGATCAAGTTATACTTATAGCCTTAATCATCATTATAGCTACGATGTGAGGGCCTCTGATGATTGGCATCCTTGTCAGAGTGACACTAACATATCAAATATAATCAGTGGATATTTCAGGAGCAAATCATTATTATCTGATCATGTTATATTGGGTTATCCACAAATTGATCATGCAACTGACACACAAAGAATAATGAGAACAAAACTAAGCAGAACCATGGCTTCACTACACCATACCAACTGCCTGGTCAGGTAATTTAATTGAAGCATGTAAAATATATGCATTCCAACACATACCTTGCTCTCCTTCCTTTGCAAGCCAAACAGTATGCCTGGTGGTAAGGGCCATAACACATGAACAGAGTTTACAAATTGCATTACTTGGATCTTCTTCATAAGGTATGGCTACACCATTGCAAGACTGGGTTGTGCAGATAAAACCATCTTTTAAGTCCCAACTGTTGAAATGAAGAAGCTTTGCACTATGCTGTATACCATCATGGATAAGCTTTTTAATTCTAGGGCATGCATTGGTGCTGTTTCCTTCAGTAAGGTGCACCTTTATGCCGTAGGTTACTGAGTCAACTATGGTGAATTTAGCAGGAAACCTGCTATACATAAACGAAACACAATTTCTATACAGACACGTTGGGACTTTATCATTCTCAACCAAAGTGCAGGTACCCTTCTGCTGTAGGAACGCTACCAAGAAACTGAATACCCCATATGGTACACATTCATTCGGAAAACAGACAAGAAATGGATCAACCTTGCCATGTTCTATAGACATTTTATCAGGACTCAGTGGATTCAAAAGAGCTGGCATCAAGAAGTCACCATTTTCCAAGGAAACCATAATACAGTGATAACACATCAGTTCTGTAAACTGCTCAACAGTAAAAATTCCACCATCAAAATGCGCTTTAAAACAGTCACGAGACAGAAATTCATGGCTAACTAAAGCATGATCCCTAAACCTAGAGCACCATCCAGCATTCACACCTGTACAATTAGATGATGCCTTTTCGTCATCCTTACCAACAAGCTCATGTTTGTACTGGACTATGGCTGTGATGATCCTCAGGATGACCTGGGGATCAGAAAATACTACCTCCCTAAGACCTGGTACATTATGGTACCAAAGGAAAAGGTTATATTTGACCATGTGGAGGAGAGCTGCCTCTAAGCCTTCCTCGTCTATACCCAAGCTCTTTGCCAACTCTAGGCACCTTTTCAGGCTCAAAACACCATTTGTAGCAGACACCTTTATCTGCATCTCGAGAGCAAACCATTTTAAAGGAAGTAGAGGTGGAGTGCTTTTGCTTTTCCTGCATTTTGCCTCAATGTCATTACTGCACTCTTTCACGATTGACTCCCTTAGTGTTTTGGCAATTTTGTGATCCATTTCATTAGGAGAATTACCATCCACCTCCCAAATTATCTCACTCCCACTTTTGCCAATAAGAATATCTACATTTACCACTTTTCTAATGATCTCATCCTTGATGTTCTTCTTCTCAGAGCACAACTCCTCCTTATCTCTGTGCGTGCCCACTACAAAGAGGTGAGGATGGACACTGATCTCTGGCTTGAGCTGCCCTCACACACTGCTCCAGCACCTGCTTGTGGGACGATGGAGATGTGTATGGTTTGCCTACTGGTTTGCCATCTTGTCCATAGAAGTGGATCTCTGGGCGGTGGTCTAGGCTCTCTGAAAGGTTTACAGCAAAGAGAATGGCAGACACATCTTGGACAAAGGCTGGCAAGAGCTCAAGGAACTGGGGCTGACCACCACTGTCAATGAAATGAACCAAGGTCATTTTCAAATTCAACTTTTTATCTATTGCATTTTTGAATACCTTAATAAATCGGCTATTAACACTCTCAGCAGCATGCTTATCATGCAGCCTATCCTCCCTAGGAGGCTCTAATGGTGCTCGCTGCTCAACAGGTTGAGATGATGGGAGCTCAGTAGATGGAGTTGATGATACATTGACATCTGGGTTTGAAACCAGATTTTCTACAGAGCGAGATGGTTTCTGATGTTCAGTTGGTTGTGGAGATGCCTGTGTTACTGTGGGAGCTGTTGGAGGCAGTGGTGAATGCTCCGTAATTTTATTGGCATTAGCAAGAAGATATATTAGCTTGGCCTCATCCAAAACTTCCCAAATACTATTATCCTTATCCACCCTTGTTAGTATGGATTCGACAGAACCCACAAATGCCTGCATAGGATTATCCGCTAGTCCAGTGCTAACACGACCAGTGTGTTTGTCAGTGCTCTCTGACAGGAGTAGCCTCTTCAGGTGAGTCTTCCCTACACCTGCTATCCCAAGCACCATACATTTGATAATTGACATTTCAACTGAACCTTGCTTTATGGCTTCTTCAAACAACTGCTTTGCCCCTAGAGGAAAAATCTATTTACAGTTTTACTTTTAGGCACTGTTTCACTTATTATTGTAATGTCACATATATCCAAAGGCACAGAACAGAGAGTACTTAAAATGAATCTAGTGTGGTGCCTGTTTACAATAATAGCTTTAATTTTTTTATTTGTAAGCAATATATTTTTCTTGGTAACTGTTTGCAAACCAATGCCTACATACCTACATGGTCAGCAGAAATCAAACCACTTCATAGTTTCATCCTGAAAATCCACAATATGACATTCTGCTTTCATACAGTTCATTAGTTACAGTTATGATTATTTTTAAAGTTTTATTCCATTCTGTAAGACAAGCCATAATTTTTTTAAAAGCCCAACCCAATTAATGGAACAGCAGCTATAATGCAATGCACTTAATAAACACTGGTGCTTACCCACATATGCATATGC
>OY811972.1:1574662-1749662 GCA_963681505.1 Eunapius fragilis
CAATCACACTTTTAAAACTGCTTCTGTTACTTTAGACAAGTAATAACTGTACAACTAATCACAGAATAGGCTGTCACTAGCAGGAAGATAAGGAACCCATTGATATTAGGTTAAGTCATCACATCAGTGGCATGAATGAAAGCAACATGTGTGTGTGGGCTACTCACTCTCCCAATCAAGAGCGTCTTTGTTGTCCTCCATCACATGAAGTGGCTCATCCTTTTCCCAAGGTATCAGTGGTCTCAGGGATACCTTTACACACTGGCCATACAGGTCCACCAAGCCATACACATCCTTGGGGACAGTGCAGGGAAGTCTGACCATGTGGACACCATTGAGGAAGAAGTGCAAGGTCCCAGAGCTGCTGTGGAGCAGGCCAACTGTGTCCCCAGCCTTCAGACCATGGAGACCAATGTCACCAGGCAGTTGGCCCATGTTCTAAGAAATAGGGCTGAGTAAATATTGCAGGATGCATTCAACTTGACATGCCAATATTAATGCATGCAATAATTCTAATTACATAATTTTATGATGTACTTTGAATGGTCAGCAAGTAGAGCTGCTAGTCATGTTACCTGAACGAGTAATGAAAACATTCTCTATGAAAAAGTTGGTGGCAAATAAGGCAAAATTGGTGTAAAAAGGAAGGAAACA
Source organism: Eunapius fragilis (assembly GCA_963681505.1). Classification (NCBI taxonomy): domain Eukaryota; kingdom Metazoa; phylum Porifera; class Demospongiae; order Spongillida; family Spongillidae; genus Eunapius; species Eunapius fragilis. Next base: position 1,575,317 of record OY811972.1, read on the forward strand.
AGGGTCTAAAATAAGAAGGGGAAATGCCTATAATTCACACACAAATGCAATGTCCTACAAACGGGTGAAATATAGGACTATTATACATTTTTCCTTCCTATTAGACCTACTTGTTTCCTTCCTTTTTACACCAATATTGCCTTATTCCAATCCTATATGCCACCAACTTTCTATGTTTTTATTACTTGTTTCATTTTCTGATAATAACAAGGTGTCCAATCGGGCTGAAAGAATTATTTAGTTGCAGCAGACCCTCCCCAGATATGAAGATGGTGTATTTGGTGGTGTGAAACGAAAGAAACAGTGGTCTAATAAGAAGAGGAAATGGCAGGCAATTACATTTCCCCGTCTTATTATACCCTTGTTTCCTTCCTTTTCTTCCAATCCTGTATGCCACTAAAAAAAGTTTCTATTATTTGTTCCATGAGTTTTTTTCTTCATGAGATGAAGATAATAGCTAGGCTATTTACATTAGTGGTGCTGTACATCATTCTCACACACTCCCCCACCTGCAACACTTGACCAGCCGCAGTTTCGACACATTTTGAACAAAGCAATTTTAACTAACTACTAGCTTTTACGAACACCCATATTAATATCCTGTGGACATGGTGTCCAATTGGCCTGCAACAGCACATAGTTCCAGCAGACCCCCTTCCCAGGGTGGTATATCCGGATCGATCCTCCAAATGGTGTCTACTTGTGGAGGTGGAAGTGGGGATTGCATCTGTCACGGCTGATTTGAAACGGTCATAGGACCGTTTCAGGCAGCCTATTTTGGTCTCACAGACTGGTCATAAGACCATTTTAGGCTGTTATGTTGGCCCCAGTCTGCTCATTTTGGTCCTATATACCGCCAGACAGCCTGAAACAGTCCCAGGACGAAAACTGGCTGTCTACACGATCATGTATAGACCAAGAATAAACCTGCTTGCTCTAAAATGGTTAAAGTAGTTAATATTGATTAGCTATTGGGTAGCATAGGTATTAGAGTCTAGCTCCAATATCTTATGTACCACTGTCAGGGATCAAGGTCCCACCCAGAGTTAAAGTTATGAAGTGACAAGAGATGTGAAACGTTATGAAAGGTTGTGACAGAGAACCTTTGGCCCACACCGGATCAGATTAATCTTTTGTTACAGGTTGCACATGTATACATAAATGGGCATGGTATGGCTCACTCGAGATACAGTATTTATAATGAGGCTTGTACGCATATTTCCAAGCCATTTACGGTATAGTTCTAATTGTAAACCTAATGCCTGGACACAACTGAGCACTATGACCAAAGTATGACGAAGGATGTTAATGAAAAAACGTGAATGACATAAATAGACGATATGTAATACTGCACAGTCACACATCAATGTACAACAAACTATAAAATGCACATTTTCCCCTAGGCTGGCTTAAAAGCATAGGTGTGGGTGTAGGAAGGGTGTGTATGTGTGTGTGTGTGTGTGTGTGTGTGTGTGTGTGTGTGTGTAGAGTCATACATGATTTATATCCCCCTGATAATAAGAATCTATGCATAATATGACATGCCCCTCCAGCCCCCCCCCCCCCCCCCCCACACACACACACACAATTACACCAATGTTTAAAAGTATACCTTTCCTCCAACACAGAGAGCTGCAAACTTCTTGCTGGTGGATGATGAAATGACAAAGCTCTGCCCTGACAACTCATCTGCCTTGTCCACAGATACCACCTCATCAGGGGGCAGTGTGGTGACCCCAATAGACAGAGAGCCACTCCATTTAGAGTCCATCTCCATTACTTCGCCCTGTAAAATGGAGCAATCAGTAACTTAAGAAAACATCCCTACTAAATGGATATCTCATGTACCGTGCATTATTACATGATATATTCCATCCATTAAACTCTAGCTAGGTTACAAACTGCTATTATTAAAATGTACCTATGGGTGCATAGGTCATGAAATGTGGAAGTAAGGTTTATATAAGGTGATTAAGTGTTTCATTATATGGGTGATGGTAAAAGAGAATTTGTAACATGAAATTTACAAACACATGTAGATGGCCACGAGTGTAAGCCAGTTATGTACATTGTTCAAGGACTCTACATACTACTTCACCTGGAAGAGCATGTCACAAGGAATAGGAGTAGATGTGACCACAATCCCTTTGGAGCTGCCGTTAACCCTGTGGGCTGAGAGTCCATCAAGATCAAGTCTGATGTTATCTCCATGGGAGGAGGAAAAGGTCACAACTCTGGTGGAGGAGGGAATGGAGAGATATAGTGGGGTGGAGATTAACACACACACCAAGTGATGAAACTATTATAATCACTTCATGCTAACCACTGAGGATAACATACCCTTCAACTTCCATTTGTTTATCATTCTGTGAGTAGAGATGCACACATAACGTATATCATCAGACCAACTAAATTTAATAAGAGCTGTATTCTGTTTTTTTTTACAGCCTTCTAAAGAATGACAGCGATTTGAGGCCATTAAAAATTTGGACATTAGGCCTCCTCACAAAAAATTATGTAATGTCCTAGCAACAGCATAGCAACCCTAACCATGCATGAGACTATATATGAACAGGACTCATTCAATCACCATTTAGAAGCATAGAACAGTAGAAACCACCATTGCTCTATTAAAGGCCTAAATCACATGGCTTTGTTCTTTTCTTTACTATTGCATACATCAATTGAAAGCGGCCACCTTTCTAAAGGTGTCTTCACTAAGGTGAGCTCTTTCTATCCCAAAAGCCGTTTTAGAAACCAAAATAAAAGCAGAAAGCTGAAGGAGACAAGTGGTTAACTCACTACTTATATTGCTCCTTTGACTAGCGTTTTGGTACCATAGATGTGAATGAAGTACATGAGTATGGCGCATGAGTGGCTATTAGGCTATGTATAGAGTTTAGTAATACGTATAACTAATGTCATTACAATTTGGCACCGGTACTCTACATGGAGTATCCAAGCATTAAGGTATCCAAGCAGAGTGTACACTGAAGTTGGTCAATAGTGAGCCAATGAGCAGTTTGTGGAGCTTACTGTAGCCTAATGGAACGGCAAAAAGTACCCACACATTTGCACATGTATACATGTAGGTGCAGACATCATGCTTTGTCATTTGCCTCCCACCTGAACATGACGGTGGAAGCATACAGATATTTCAATCAAATTTGCAATAACTAGGACATATGAGATGGAAGGCTTGCTGTCCCATAGATCCCTCACAGTCTACAGTTTTCTGGACCTTCACAGTCTCAATTGTTATCCATTGAAAGTACTTGGCCAAAAACAACGAACTGCACTGTACTACTGTACTGCATTGTAACTAGTGTCAATTACACATTTTAGATGGTTTTCCATGATGATGTGTTCTGAACTCTTTGAAAAACTGCAGGGCATTTGTGAAACCAACTCAAAGTACACTCTTTAAAAGTCATGGCTCGATATCGGTACAAAAAAAGGACGTGTACTATTAAGAAACATAATGTAGAGCGGGAGAATGGGTGTGGCATTCCATTGTCCTTGCACTGGTATGATATTTCGGCCATTTATAAATTGCCTAAAAATTATTGGTCTTGAGACTTACACCAATTGCAAATCACCAGTTAGTTAAAATCAATTATTCTGGTGCCGCCAAATAATAGCCTCCACCACTATGTCTCAGTACAATATACTCAAAATGAGGAGGGGGGGGGGGGGGGGGGGGGGGTTAGCTTGCTCAAAGTACGTTTTCATAATGAGGCAGGACATCATTTCTATTTCTATTCACCGACTCACTATCAAAAATGATGTAATGCACTGATTACAATTGCGCCATCTATATTCATATAGTAGTAAGCCTCACCACTTGTATATTACATCAGCTCTGGGTACTGCTCTAACTGTATACCAGCTGGGATGAAATGAGGAGCACATATTCATGTGGAACCCTTCCAGAAAGGTCAAAACAGATGAGAACAAAAGAACCATAACAAACATGGGGCCCTGCTCTGTAGTAGTTCTCTTATCTACCTCAGGATATAGTATTCATATATGCTGCTTATATCTGTTCATGAAGGGATACAGTGCTACATGTGCATGTCAATCTGCACTTAAAAGATCTGTTTCACATAAGAGAATACAATGTGACTGCTTTTGAAACATGTGCCATCAATATTAAGGATACTTCAATAGTTCATTCCAATATATTGGTGCCGATCGAGAAACACAACGAACGTCACAGTTGTTAATGTTATCATTGACAATTATTTTTAAAATAGAGGAAACAAGTAAAAAAAAACATTGTCTAATGAGAAAGTGGGTGGGATGTAGGAATTGGAGGCGAAGGCAAAGGTAGTATAAAAAAGGAAGGAAACAAGGTTTTTGGCAAGGGAAAATGAGACAAAAGCCTATATTTGTAAATGGCACAGAACCAAAAATGCAGCATTATGTCTTTTTTTCCTTTCTCCCAAAACCAACATTCTAGGAGAATGTTTTTCTTGTATTACAGCTATATATGTGGATTGGCTTCATCTTGGACCAGCCACAGTAGCCAGTTTGGTTGGTAGCAGAACCCAAGCCAATGGACTAGATGCAGGCTATGGTGGCCAGTAGGTGTATGATTGTGCGTTTACCCTCAAGTCCTATCTGCACCACAGTCATGAGCCATGACCAATGCATCATGCCTTGGTTACAGGGCATTTTCATAAGGTTCAGAAGACCTATTTTTAGCCATTTTTACACTGGTGCGAATTGAAACTGGAAGAGGAGGGGAAGAGTTCATGCTGTGCCTATATGACCCACATGTTTAGAGAAATTAGGCAGCATTATGTGAGAGTGAAAGCTTTGGCTTCAACCTATGTTCTGTAAAATAAGTCTATTTATTATAAACTGCAATGCTATGCAACGTGGCAAGTGATACATGTACATGTATGTGGATACCTTAGACAATGCAGTACCTTTAACTTCATACATACATACATATACTCATACATACATACATACATACATACATACATACATACATACATACATACATACATACATACATACATACATACATACATACATACATACATACATACATACATACATACATACATACATACATACACACATACATACATACATACATAATAATAATAATAAAGAGTGTAGCTTTAGAGTGGAACTGTACATACAGTACATACTTAGTTTATATGTAGTCTAATGATATGTAATAACTATTACTGCTGCTGTATTTGCCGTATGATGCTTTTAATAATAAAATATTATTATTATATAAAAAAAAAAAAAAAAAATAATAATAATAATAATCACCATCGCATTTGCACATGGTACAAACACGTTTGGGGAGGAGGTTTATAGACAGGAGAACACACGCAGTATCTAATGTCCACAATACTAGCACAGAACAGTACTGTCCGCTAAAAACTTGGGCTTTATTTGCTCGTGGAGTCACGGGAGCGTGTCTGCATCCAAACCTTGAGGACTAGCCATCGTTATCAACAAATGGTGACTCCTGCCGGTTAGTAATATAGCAGGCGAAAAAAGACACAAACTTTCTCATTTTTAGTTGGGACAGCACCGTCGCATCTCGTAGGGTGGCAGCGGACCAGGTAGCGTAAGCGCGAAATTCCAATTATAGCTCACTGCCCAGAAAAAACAGATGGAAACTCCTCGAGATGAGCCGAAAAGATGGTAGTAGTATGACGGGGCCAGCGAACACACCACGTTACACGTGGCAGCGTAGATAAAGGAACGGGGGCAAGGGAGAAACTCCAATGCCATGAGTCGCCCATCTACGCGCCACGCGGATGTACATACATACATACATACATACATACATACATACATACATACATACATACATACATACATACATACATACATACATACATACATACATACATACATACATACATTAATACATGCATGCATGCATGCAACATACACACATACACACACACATACACACACACACATACACACACACATACAAACATACATACATGCATAAACTTTCTCGCCACTATTATTTGGTTGCTGTAGGCCACAAACATAACCAACTCCAATACGAGCCCACCATTCAAAACAAAACCTCTCCAGTTAAGCTCATATAGATTGTAGGCGGGGTTAGCGAATCAGAAGCTTAAACACAATAGCAGGGCTAGTGTCAAGTACAAGGATAGATATCCAAACATTGGGCCGCCCATCAAATGCACCACACAGATGTACGTACATGCATAATACATACAGAAGTATTTGCTTATACGCCTTATACACCAGCCATTAGATTCAGTACACCACTCCACAATAGCAAAGCTTCACATCACTTACATCAGATGTCATTTCCAGTGGTACAGGTGTCGAAGGTCTTGAACTTGAACTTTTATAGGTGGGAGGTACTGGTACATACTGTAAAGAACTATGTGGCTGGTGAGGGGTTAAAGAGGATGAACTATGTGGCTGGTAAGGGGTTAAAGAGGATGAACTATGTGGCTGGTGAGGGGTTAAAGAGGATGAACTATGTGGCTGGTGAGGGGTTAAAGAGGATGAACTATGTGGCTGGTGAGGGGTTAAAGAGGATGAACTATGTGGCTGGTGAGGGGTTAAAGAGGATGAACACAAAATACCAGTACCACTGAGAATTCCATGTATTCATAACAGCTGGACATCTAAACACAAGGACATTATGCCCCACACGTACGCTGGATGCATCCTTCTGTAAATTCCCACACTTACCACACAACATACCTTATATTCTGGGAGAACTTTGCGATGGCAGTTTTTGCATTTCATTCCTTCGTCATATCTAAGCCCACGCCACTCGTTGCCACATTCACACTTGTAACCTACGCGTTTTGACTCTGCTCTAGATCCACACCTGATGCACTCCGCATACAACACCAGAGGCGTATTTAGGGGGGGGGGGCCTCAGGGGGCTCGGGCACCCCCCTCCGTCTCAAGAATGGGCGTGGTTGCCAAAAATTTCGCGCGCGCAAGCTTTTCAGCACCCTCCTCCAGCACATTCTAGATACGCGCTTGTATTGGGCCAGACCCCCCCCCCCCCCCCCCCCCCCACCGCCTTTCGTACCGGGCCAGAAACCGACAGCACCCCCCCCCCCCCCCCTCGCTTTTCGTACCGGGCCCCTGAGCTTAAGCACCCCCCTCGCTGAAATCCTGGATACGCCACTGAACACCGCGGAGTAGTAGGGGGTAAGGATCTTCAATTGATGCTGATCTGCATGCCATGCGATGTTGCATTGTTTACATTCATAAGTTAACATTTCAGATTGCTGCTAACTAGAAAACTACATATACTCATACTCTTCTCGGCCTCGCGAGCAGAAATTAAGCCCGCCCAGAAATTTTGAAATCAGGACGTCGCTTGGCAACGTACGACCCTGTTGAAATAATATGTAAGCTTATGTGAAGTGAATAAAATCTCCACTCCAGTCTTATGCCAGGATTGAGTTCATCCTTGGAATGCATACGCTCAAAAATACCCATTAGATAGTCATAAAATTTTCATTGATGATACAGGTATATTTTTAAAGATTAAAAGCGATGGGGTTGTGAGACAATGCAACAAAAAAATAGGTTTAATTTGTCTGACATTGCTATGCTGTGCCATGTCTGTGGACATTCCCCCTTAAGGGCTATTGCTATGTCAAAATATGGAGTCACGAAGTGACTCAGTTACAAAGCAATGGACAACACTGCATTAGAACCCCCCCTCCTTAAGTCTCATACAGTGAAAAGCTACACAAGTGACCCGGTTAACCAACAAAGTGATTAACTAGTGAGACTACACCACAGAGGCATCTCACTACGTTTGTCTGACATTTGCTGTGTACATGATCGAGTCATGAGCATGGCTACTCCCACCTAGAGGGGCATATGGCTATTTTGCACAGTGTACAACTATGTAAGTGACAAAGGTCCAATAAATGCATCAAGGCTTCATATCTAATTAAGTGACAACAATTTTGGCTTTCCGGCATACATAAAGTGCTCTTCTATCTCTCTGTTTGTGTGTGAAGGGGGGGGGGGGGGGGGGGGGGCATAATATAGTTTTTTTTCTTGTACGCATATAACAATGCAGTGTATAGGTCATGTCGATTCCTTTGCTACTCATGGGTTCAGCTGTACAAAAAGCCAAGGATGTTTATCTGTTTATCGCGGCATTAGTGCTGCTATCAATGCCATCATATGCAGGTCACTAGCTGCAGTTAATGCACCATCAACCCTTGAGCTCACAGGCCTATGCAGGTCAGATGGTACGCGACCCTATGGTTGTTCCTCTGCCTCATGGAAGTTTGGCCGGTGTCTTGATTGTAAGGGACGTTATTTGTGCAGACACCATTGCAGCCTCATACACATCTGATGCAGCGAGGGAAGCTAGAGCTGTAGCCAGAGCTGCTGAAGCCAGGAAGAGGGAGAAGCATGCTCTGCTGTTCAGATCTTAATAGCAGTATTAATTGATACCTCCAGTGCCCTTGGCCCTGATGCTCTCAGTTTGCTCAGTGATATTGGCAGGCGTCAGCGGACCATATGCCTTTTGTAATATGTACATTCCATTAAATGTCTTTAACATAAAATGTGTGATAAGGTATTTTACTTACAGACAGCAACTGTGTTCATTCTAAAATATTCTTTATCAATTTGTGTAGGCTTCGTTTTTCTGCAATGTATGGTTGTGATGATGCATGCTGTACAAAGTTGCATGATTGACCAGAGTCCTTGCAGATTGTTTGGTCTTAATTGTATACATTATCCTAGCTATAGATAAACATTTATTATTTGTAATGTCTGAATAGTGTGATGTGCAAAAGTCTAACACATCGGTGGTTGGACATGCAGAATTTTGTTAGCCCACAATTAATTATGGACTAAATTATCACAGGCACCTGAAAATGTAATCAAGGATATTCAGGTTGTTGCAGCAAATAGGGATTAACTTTTTTTTTAAGACTGCAAATGTTGAAGTCCCCAATGTCACAACAAAATGACTCTTTGCGCACAGAGAATAATATACTGCGGAGTTTATTATATCTTTAAGTGAATTAGCCATAGACTTGAATGAAAGCATTACTTGTTCAGGAAAGTGGCATAATGTAAATGTATGTGTTAGAAATGCATGGACTAACTGTCCAGACGCTAGTCCCCTGTATTTGTGTGATCAAATAAAGGGGATGAATTCGTTAGGTGGGAACCACATGCATGTCCCATTAAAACCTCCCAGAAATAACCAACCTAGCTGATTGCCAGAAAGTTTCCTATATTCTGTGACTGTACCTATTGCACCAACCACTTCTGATTGGATGCAGTGGTGAAAAGACCACGATGTGTCTAAATTAAATTTCGCCTGTTTGCTGTTCTGTCTTTACAACTACATACAAACCTTTGCACATCAATTCACACATGAATTAGTCTGTTTTTCATGTACAGATTTTAAGTCACATTCAATTCTTCTTTAGGATATCCACCAGAGTTAACGAATTCATTGGCATCAAACCCTCTCCGTGAAGACATTGTCTTAGTATGGCCATATTGATATCTTCACCATTCTCTCTGTGCTCTTTCTACAGTGCATTGACAATGGCTCTAGTATTATTCTCCAGCAGATAATAGTACCAAAGATGGAAGGAATACCTAGCTCCAATAGGAGTAAAAACCTTCAGGTCTAAAGGCTTGGGCAAAGCTTGTATTTCTGTTGAGGAAGTGGTGGGATTGGGATGGGGGGAGGGGATGCACGCGCAGTGGAGGCGCAGTTTATATGATGATAAAACCATCAGTCCATTTGATGTATATACATGTATGTGCGGAAGTGGCCACCATCACCTGTAAAATAAACAAAGCTAGCTGGTGTGCTTATTGGAACAGACTGGACTGTACATAGGTAGTACGGTCCTCATAATACAGCTAAATGATGTCAGTGGGTGGGGTCTACACACTGTCCCTCGTTCAATGTACAGTACAAGACACTCTCTGACCTGGGCACTGCTCACCTCGATCAGGCTCCGCGATTTAATATCAACTGCTCCTTGGACGTCTGCATCACTGCCATATGGACCGATTCATTCCTCGCGGACTCAGCCCAAAGCATAGTGGTCGGCTTAGCCAATAGAGCAAAATAACAAAGGAGAGATCAAACAAATTAAAGGTAAATCCTTCTCATTGAGTGACCTGAAATTGGCCGTGATCTAATAATTACCTGCGTATGCGGACCTTTATGTAGCCTTTTCATTATTTTGTAGGTATGTTCTGGGAATTTCCTGATACAAAACTATTCTGCCCATTCACATTATGCTTTGCTTTAGTACATCAGAGTATTTGGTCAGGAGATTGTACCACGCACAATAAATATTGAACTGCATTGCTATGGGATGGAGGCGTTGAGACATGCACTAATCTAATGCATAAACTCATCATTGTACTTGGGCTGATGCTGGGAGGATAATGTTCAGAAATTTGAATGAGAGGAGAGAATTGAGGAGATATGGGAATTAGGAAGAGAGTTGTGGGAGGTGAGATGAGATATACATTCCCTTTTAAGAGACAGGTACATTACAAGCCCTCTTCCTCAGTTCAACTAGTAAGCTGTATCACATTGTCTCCGGAGCATTCTTCCGGCTCGTAACTGCACCATATTTACGCAATTACGAGAGAATTGCATATATTTAAACTGTCCGATTTTCTAAGCGAATTCAATACGAGACCCGGACGTCAGTCGCAAAGCTTGCTCCAACGATGACGCATTGCCGTAGGATCGTTAGAACTACCAATAGAACTACCATCAAAAAGGCAATATCAATGGCCATGGCATACATGCACCTCTCTTTTATCAATACGTGCGTGGGTTCACGTTGTAGATTGGATTGGAAGCACGTCATAGTGGCACTCCATGATATAGTAAGAACTATCCTTGATCTCTGCCATCCTATGTGACTAATTTAAAAAGCATGTTCGTGTAGCTTGGTCTGCGCTGCATCCCACAGTGTAATTCGTTTCAAGCCCACGTGTATGTGATTGCGTTCTTGATCCAGGAACCATATCACGGAGTGCCACTATAGAAGTATGCTCTCACGTGACGTGCTTCCTAAATAAGCTATGTCTGTGAGGTACATTATCTGATGTATGTGTGTAAGGCTTCACATGCCTTGTTAGCACCTGTGTGCATGCTGGGGGAATTAATTACACTGCTATTTGAGTTGCATATACCTGGTGGTATGATGTAACATTTTTTAATGACTGCGGCAATCATTTCCTATACATGTAGCTACTCCCTGTATGAACCCAGAAGAATAATGTGGTGCTTGAAAACGCTGTACTGTAGTAGTGTCCATTGGACTTCCACCAGTGGACACTCTTTTAGATTCATCAATTTCCCATCATGTTGGGACATCCACACCACTACAAGGCCCCTTGCTCCTCCTCCCCATTTCCTTAGATGCTGCACTTTCATATCGGGACACTGCCTCCCTAGGACCATTCCATCCAGTAGATACCCCCTCCACACAGTATACCCCTCCTGCCCCACCACTACATGCAACCCCCACTTCCACCTCCACAATTACCCACCATTTGGGGATACTAATACACCATCTTCATATCTGGGGAGGGTCTGCTGCAACTAAATAATTCTTTCAGCCCGATTGGACACCACGTTATTATCAGAAAATGAAACAAGTAATAACATTCTCTATGAGAACGTTGGTGGCATATAGGATTGGAATAAGGCAATATTGGTGTAAAAAAGGAAGGAAACAAGGGTCTAATAAGAAGGGGAGATGCCTATATTTCGCACACAAATGTAATGTCCTACAAACGGGCGAAATATAGGACTATTATACATTTCCCCTTCTTATTAGACCCTCTTGTTTCCTTCCCTTTTACACCAATATTGCCTTATTCCAATCCTATATGCCACCAACTTTCTCATCAGTAGAGAATGTTTTTATTACTTATACACAGATTGTGTCAATGTATGTTGATACAGCTTGTAGTTTTGCATCCACACCTGAATACTTCGTAAAGTATCTTTGAGGGTTTGCCAGGCCACTGATGTCATGCCCTTTCCTCAGTTGGGAGTATGGCCATAATGATTCGGTCAGCATTCCTCATATGTTCCATTTCCAATGCTTGCATTCTGACTTCATTAACATCCCTTAGTAGAAACATTCCAAATCTAATATAATTCACTCCAATGGCTGCAGAATTATTCAATTCACAACTCAACAGTTGTAGAGGAGTGGGTGGATCTGATGAGAAAGGTCAAGCTGACAATTCATTGTATGTACGCATCATTGTGTTATTTATTTAACCGCATCATCCCAGCTATCATTGTTGTTGGTATCAATTATTAAAGAACTTTATTATTTATACAGATAACCCTCCCCCTCCCTTCCCCTTCTTCACATCCCCTCCCCCACCCCCACTTCACCACCAACCCCCCCCCCCCCCCCCCCCCCCCCAAAAAAAAATAATAACTCACATGACAATGTAAAAAGTGTCCAGCGAGGAAGCCAACGGCCTCATCCATGAGGTAAAATAAACGATGCGAGTAGTGCAGGAGTATTTCATTCTGGCTGCCAATCAACTGACCATCCACACGTAATCATAAGTAGCTGGCGTCGCAGCAACAGTAAGAGATCTGAAAAACCGCCCTTTAGGGTTGCGCCTGAAGTGGTTAAAAACAAGGGAACCTTACTGTTCCTCTTCATAAGCGCCGTTGCAGACAAGTGCTCTAAACTACGCCCTTACGCAGCTTCTTATGACGAATGCATTACATTGGTAAATCAACGCCTACTATTTTGTACTTGATATTTTTCATCGCTGTGGCACTGCATTTTTTGTATCTATTCAGTCAATGTTGACGAGTGATCAAGTTAAAAGAAGTTTCTAATTACCTACAATTATAGTGTAATTATCTTGCATTTCAAAGTGATAGGGTGAGCTTGCTTTGTTTAAGGTTCATGTACATGTGCAATTAATAATGCACGAGGTAACACTACATGCATCTATAAATCGAAAGTTTCAGATCGTTTTACATTGGACCGGAGCTCATTCCTTCAGGTCAGGATCACTTATCTGCGAGCTGCGTGAAAACAACTCAGTCGCACACGCGTATCGCTTCTTCTGTACTTTTGCTAAGTTTACAATGCAATTCAGCAATCACATGTCACTAGTGGATGGCAAATTAATATTCTTGCGCTTTGTCTAAGCAACATTGGCGTCTTGATTGTCTTACAAAAATCCATAGGTATGCTATAAGCTATAAGTATTATTATTCGATCTGGATACGAGAGTACTTCTGCATAGCCACTAATTTGGGTCAAACTAGAGGAGTAGGGGTAGAACTGTCAGGCATAGATATGCATTTTTTGTACTAAACTAAGACCACAGTATCTACTAAACTATATGGAGAATGTATTAATTTTATATCGTATATGTGAAATGGCATGTGTTAATGAAATTGCGATTGACTATGAGGAGGATCGATGGGATTGAAGTTACAATTTCAACTAACCGATGTCCATACTTAAAGTTGTCATTAAACTATTGCCAGAAATAACAATGCAAGTACATTTGGTTAATAAAAGCTAAGTGTAGTTGTAAAGACATTCATTAAAATCCTAACAAAATAATAATCTTACACTTATACAATACTTCAACTGAATAGTTTTTTAAATATTAAATAATGTAATACATTAATAATTTGATGAACAGATAAACAACACATATACACAATATCAGTTCTATACTCTTCTGAGGATGGCTCTGGCATTTGCTCGTACTAAGCAAATGCTTAAATTAGAAAACAGGTTAAAAGATGACTTGTGTATTGCAAGCTTGTAGCTCCTAAAAAAAATCAAAGCCTCTCTACTCCAAGCCTCATTGGAGTTAACTGCTTAGAGGGGTTGAGACCCACACTAGAGCTAAGCACTTCTCATCATTAGCCTGGTGTTGGCATTGTTCCCACTTCACCTAAAGTTGAAGGATTTAGCGGTGAGACAACGGAGATGACCAGGGCAACGGGCCTCCCAAGATTCCAACTCTGCACCAAAATATCAGCAAGTCGAGACGGCGAATGGTTTGGCAAGAGCCCAACACCAGCTTCAACTTGGAAAGAATCATGTGCACGGTGAAGGAAATGCACTAAAGTGTCCCTGAGTGCATTTTTGGTGAGCATGAGATAGCACTACCTCCACATTTGCATGTTAACTAGAGAGGAGACAACAGAATTGACAAATTAATGTTTGACAAAATTACACGATCTAATAACGCACGTACACATACATAAAACCAGACAAATTGGAGACGAATAACAGTGATCTGTGAATGAGGAGGGATCAATAGAGTTTATGAATAAATGGGTATACGATTGAATGCAGGATATGATGCAAATGTAGACATAACAGACTAAGTTATTACGTATGTGTTTAGCTGTGCAAGTGTGTGCGATCAAAAAATAAGAACTGCTCATTTGGGGTTACAATTCCTATAGTAGCAATGTCTTTAGGCAGCCTGTGGTATCTTCTCACATACCAATTTGAGCTTGACCAAATTAGGTACAAATGTCTGGCGAAGATTGTGTCTACTTCACACAAAGGAATTAATGATATATATAATTGCTCAACTCGAATGCAAAATATAGCAAACGGGGATGAATGATTACAGTGGTCAGCAGGTCAATACATAAGATATATGTTATCGCATCAGCATACATACATTGTAGAATGAGCATAGTTCAGTTGGTGATCAAATTCTAGACTACCTCAATTCGGGTTCCAGTTCCCTTTTCATACGTTTGGAGGACGGTACTTCATTGCTAGAATTAAAATAATGAGCAGAGGTAACGTCTGAAACTGCATTCATGCACCTTGATGATGATGGTGGAGTAGAAATGTTTATTACAGAAAGAGGTGTCTCAACTTTCTTTGAAGCTTCGAAGGAAGGCACCCATGCAGTATATCAGCGACGACTTGCTATTCCATGGCCGGTGAACTTACCTGAAATCCAAGTCCGCGGACGCTGCGCTGTCCTGGCAATTTGCCGGGTGAGGCATCGTCAAAATGTCTTGGCATAAACAAAATGGTTTACGAACTATGAACATCTCTATATACTTTGGACTAACCTGACGTCCGTCATCCAGTTCTTTCTGGTGTGCTGGCAGCTGCCTGATATCCCTGCGACTAGTCTGGGGACCCGACTGATGGTTGTACTATCAGTCTGGTGACTTGATCGCATCCGTTTTGTGCACTGTACTAGTTGGTATCATGAAATCTCATGAATATAATATGTGGATAACTATCACTGCACAAACAGTACTAGTCCCCAGACTATTTAGCATTAGTATGGCGGCTAATCTTTCTGTCCTTTGTTTGTCTTGTGGATATGACCTTACCAACCTTCCACTCAAAAGGCGGAGCCTTAAAGGAACATCATCATCTAGCGTTGAACGTTTCTGTCGGATATAGGAAGGCAGGCATAACAAAGACTCTTGCCATATCCAGTTGGTAACACTCCAAAAACGTCCTGCCCAGTGGCTATAGCTAGAACTACTTCCAACTGAAGGTTCTTTATCTCGGTAAACAAAAGACTTTCCACAGCGTAATGCCTAACATCCGTATAACGGCCATTACAAAAAACACGTATAGATTTGTATTATTCATAATGTTATGGCTTATAGTTAATGACATACATGCTCGTAGGTGGGGCATAAATTAGATTCATGCTACTGCACGAATTCGTGCAGTAGTGCACAAAACGGATGCGAGCTAGTCACCAGACTGATAGTACAGACATCAGTCGGGTCCCCAGACTACCCTGCGACCTCGATCGCCCACTCCGCGTGGTAGTTTGGCGCCAAATTACTAGTACACTTGTAATTAATTTAATAAGTTTATAAACGTAGTCTACATGTATGACAAATGTCGTTTCAAACTTTCAATTCACTAGATAGTTTTACTATGTATGGTATCACTTATGTATGGGGCTTGTGAAGTGCACTAATATTCACGGTAATCCACTTCTGAAGAAACGCGTAGCTGGGTTTGCTAGACTATTTTGTAGTATGAGATTAGCATGCATCGTGCTATTTGTGTTCTGATTGGTAAGACGCTCGGTAGCCGGTTGAAGTTGTGAAGGGTATTCCAGTGTCACGTAACCACATTGAGCAGCTCAGCTTTCCCATGATGATATATGTATATAATCTATGGCACAAGGTGGGGGCGTGGCATAATAACAAATACAGCCGTCTATATAAGTTCGATCAGATGCATAGCTCCTCAAAATGCTTTCTATGCACCGTCACATGGTCTAGAGCCACAAGTGTATGTTGTATGCATCTATACTTGTACATGATCAGCCGCTAATAGGCACAGCGAAACCGTTACATGGACACGGTAACGTCTCATCACGTGACCTTACCCGTCTCTTTGATGTAGGCGGATACCGTTGAAATCAATTTCAACGGGCCGTCTGTGGACTGAGAGTGGACGGTAACGTCTCTTTCCCCGTCACTCCTTCACGTCATTTATACGTTTTAATCCGTCACTTCGGTAAATCGACGGTTAAAGAGGTTCGCTTTTTACCGTGTCGTACCGTCGGTACGTAAGGTTGGGTTTTAGGCAACCGCGCTGCTTCTATCCATGCAGCACCACACCATCACATGCAACTTTCTCAGATTCTGAAGCAGTTTTGAAAATACAAATACATAGGATGTACGAAAGGGAAACGCAAGTATTTTGCTTGGTCTCTGTACGTATTGATGTACAAAACAACTGTACTGGTAGGATTCTGTCCTGTTGATTATCGGATGAGAACCACACGAAGTACTTGCTTAAACACAATTGCGGTATTGATGACACGGGCGTGAAACCTGTACGACAGTACACAACTCTCTCGTCATCATCATCAGAAAAAGAGATTATTTTGCACATACCTCATTGCGCTCCAAAGACAAACAAAGTAACTTCGCGGAAAGGCACTGTAAGCGAGGAAACAAAAATCATAAGCCCAACAATAATACAACAACTTACAGATTGGAAAGAGTATACCGTAATGCGAAAGGCATAACTCTCTTGCCAGCAAACGTTCATCTGTTACAAAAAAATTACATACTTGTGACGGACACATTGACATACCTCATGGCGCTCCAGAGTACGACGTGGAAAGGGTAAGCAGAGGTATCAGACATCAACTTACATAACGAAAAGCACGTACTTTCGCGTTACAACCTATTCCTGTAGACGAAAGAAAGGGGTTCGACACAACAAAAATGGCGCCTACCGACACATTTACCTGATGAAGCTACGCCCATGAAGGTCCACACCTCCCAGGAGACCAGTATGTGTGTTACATCTGCTGATTTTGAAGCACTCAGGATATGTAGATCTACGCTCGTATTCCCCACAGTGGTGACAGTAACGTCGCTTGCCGCTCATTTTGAAAGGAGGTGACTTATATCACGTGACCATGACGTCAATAACTATGTGGACGGTACCGTGCTGTGGCGTTCGTCGATTACCATTGCACATACACGGGCACCGTCACAAAACGTTTCCGTGACATTTCCGTAGAAGTCCGTCATGTTCGATAGAGACGGAGTACCGTTGCAACCCGTCTCCGGATAGCGGTTTCGCTGTGAGGTATTAATCATGCACTGAACAAAACATTAATGTGCATGCATTGCATATTATTACTATTAATATTGTTATTTTATGTTTATGAATCTTACAACTGCATCATCTGAACCTGCGTCAGCAGGTTCAATATAGGATTGATTGAGGAATGATGAATATCATTAAAAAATTTAAATCGCGTCGGGAGGGACAACGGAGAAACGGATCACTTATCTCGTTGCAGCAATCGAACGACAACACCAAGATCTACGTTTTCATGCTAGTTTCATGTCATTAAACTATGCGCTTCCAGACAAACAAAGAACCTGCTTCTCGTGCCCATTCCCAAAAAAATTGTTCGTCGTCGTCGTCGTCGTCTTCCTTAGGAAGGTATAACTCGAGCTACGAACGGTTTTAAAGAACGACAATAGTACCAATCTCTTCAGAATTTACCGGCACGTTATCCTAGCATGTCATTTGGACACATATCACATCTAGAAAGAAACTACAGCGAGAAATACCCTATTTTGTTGCAAGTTCTATGGCCATCTAGCAAGTTCTAGCAAGTTCTTAATAAAAAATAAAAAAAGAAAAAAAACTTATGAAACAAGTAAATAAAAACATTCTCTAACGAGAAAGTTGGTGGGCATATAGGATTGACAATGTTGGTGTAAAAAGCACGGAAACAAGTGTGACAGAAATGTTACTGGAAAATTGAAATAGGCCTATATTTAGCCCATTTTCTCAGGCGTGCGCTGCCTAAATGTGACTGGGCTAAATATAGGCCTATTTCAATTTTCCAGTAACATTTCTGTCACACTTGTTTCCGTGCTTTTTACACCAACATTGTCAATCCTATATGCCCACCAACTTTCTCGTTAGAGAATGTTTTTATTTACTTGTATAGGATGCAAACCTTGAGGTGTTGTTCTAACTGTGCCGGCATTAATTCATAATTCGATACATGCGAAATGAATGCACGCGCGTTCTTAATTTTTATACATGATTCAATCCGATATGTGCTATGTGAGAGAGCTGTGATAATCATGACCCAAGTAGAAAGTCATTCAGAACTGCTGCTTCTATGTTTATGCATACTTATCACATGGCATACGCATTGAAACTATGCTTTGTTGGGATATTAAACAGGCATTCAGGTGTTAATCCTGGGTACCCGATCGCGAGCCCCTTTTCCTTTTGCATGTGATGATCATGACCCATGTAGAAAGCCATTCAGAACTGTTTCCCCTATGTTTACACATACCTATTACATGGTATAGCCATTGAAACATGATTGGTTGGGATGTTAATATTTATAATTGATGTTCCATTAACTCTCATTTTGGTCTTTCTCAGGGACTGTAGGTTTATACTGAGGTGTTCACATCTTTATATTAGGCTGTTCTAAGTGTTGAAGGTCGTAGCAATCTCATTGTAATGTCCATGAACCATGTGATGGTAATGACCATGATACTAAAGTTACACATGTGTTAATCAATATGTACAAATATACATGCATGTGCTGATGTACATGTACAATGATGATGGTCTGGTGTCAATAGTGGTGTGATGTCAAAGCTTCCTTGCCCTTTAAAGTAGCCAGCCATGATGTCCTGAATTGAGACAGAATTTAGGGCTCAATTCCACATTTGAACAGAAACACTATGACTCACGTGGCGGTAACGCCCACTTCCGGTCACAGGCTCATCTTGGGGATGGGTCACTCTCTTCACCCTGCAATGTGGACTGTCGTGGTGACATGCTGCTCTGAATTGTGACAGAATTTAGAGCTCAATTTCACATTTTAACAGAGACACTATGACTCACGTGGCGGTAACGCCCACTTCCGGTCATAGGCTCATCTTGGGGGTGGGTCACTCTCTGCACCCTGCAATGTGGACTGTCGTGGTGACATGCTGCTCTAAATTGTGACAGAATTTAGAGCTCAATTTCACATTTTGAATGTGAGCGTGAAGCAAACCACTCATACCCATCAGTCACTTGACCCCTACCATTGGGGTGGGAGCTTAAACAGCAAACCTTGCATCACATACACTTGAATGTGCAGACATGAAAGTTTGTCATTAGAAGCAAACCACTCACCTGAGATAGCTATACCCATTAGTGTCACCATCAGACAGTCACATCCCCATTAGAGTCACATGACCTCTACTTGACCGGGTGACAACTCTGACCAATTTATACACCAAACCATGTGTCACATATCTACACAGATAGACATGAAAGGTTGTAAATTGCATTATTAAAAGCAAACCACTCACTTTAGATAGCCACACCCATCAGAGTCACATGACTCTTAGGAGACAATTGGGGTGACAACTCGACCAATTTGAAGCATATACACCAAACCTAATGGGGGAGGGGGGGGGGGGGGGGGGGGGGGGGGGGGGGGTTGTTGGGTCGGGTCGGTCGAACGACCCCCTCCCGACGACTACCATCCACTACAAGTTATATATAGAAATGGACGGCTCCCGGGTGTGGTACTAGGCTGCCATAACTCGGACCTGAAGCCCCCCCCCCCCCCCCCCCCCCCCCCCCCCCCCCCCCTCCATTGGCCCAGTTGTGAATCCACCGCTCGCTATAAGTCGAGTCCCAAACAGAACGATGTCGACACCCCGGCCACTTTCAAGTGGCTGGCTATGTATGATCCTGCATTGTCCGAATCGAATATTACGCATGTGGTCCCACTACAGCTTATAATTCTGGCATCAAAACTATCCTATTTTAACTGATCACATACCTTGTAAATTTTTAGTTGAAGGTATAATAGGTATTCGAATAAAAACCATCAAAATAGTTAGAGGGTTATTAAGAAATTTAATGTTTTAAATTTGATAATTCATATCTACGTGGATATCGAGCATACTGCCTACGACTCGCGCTACGAGTCTTCATACGATTCTTGATATTTGCCTCTTGATCCAAGTCTATAGAGGCGTTCCCATGCTGGCAACTACCAATTCCTTTAATACCGACTACGAATCCGATCCATAAAGTTTTTATTGACCACTACTGTATGTCCATAATGCTCTACGTTCGAAATCACATTGGAAACATACAGCCATACATTCTTGATCGAGAGGTTCAAACTTATAATCTGAAGAGTCATATCAAAGCCATTTCTATTTTTACGTAAGTTATCTAATTTGCAAATTCATTGTGGTTTGCGTATTCTTAATACTTCGAGAATCCGCGCAATGAATAATTGTCACCTGTGGATTCTTAAAATATACCCGGTGGATATTTGTAATATACACTACCCTTGGTATATTGATGGTATACGCAAAATATACGCAAAAATATACGCTATCGTATACTACGTTTGTTGCACAGTGGTAGAGCCAAATGTCTCAAGCTATGTGCAAGAGGACATCCATGTCAGAAATACTGCTATGAGCCATGTCAGTGTGATGTCTGTCAGTAAAACATTGAAACTTGAATTGATATTGAATAGTTTACAATTTTTAATATTACATGTTTTCATTTTCATATTGGAAACCTGTAGGCAGTAGCGCATTAAATTCAAGACTAAATGTTAATTAACTAAATGTTAATTAACTTCACTATATATTTATTAAAACTGGACCACAGTCTCATCTTTCACCCTTCCATTATTAAAAATTAAATTTATGTCATCCGGTCCTAACGTGCCTCTAATATACAGAAGTATTTGCGTTGATCGATAGTAATATTATATAATATTATATAGATAATATTTATATAATATTATAATTATAGATTTAATTATACTATGTAACAACTATATGCAACATTCTTACTTGTGACTTGTAAAGTTGTAATTAAGAATCCTGGCCGCTCACGTCAATTTAATTGCACGCACACACAACATCTTGATATGTGCATGTGAAAATATCGTGGCTGAAAATCTCACAGCAAAAAAAGGAGTCAAATCAAATATTGACAAGTGATAAAAACATTCTCCATATGAGAAGGTTGGTGGTAGATAGAAATCAAAGGTGATGATGGTGTAAATAGCAAGGGAACAAGGTTTCTGATTAAAAAGGACAAATGATATAGACCTATTAGCATATACAGTTATATGTGATGACTTGCTGCTAATATAGGTTTTTCCTTTCCAATCAGAAGCCTTGTTCCCTGCTTTTTACACCATCACTTTTGAAGAAGACGAGGAAGTGTAGGAGGAGAAGGAGGGGAGAGGGGGAGGAGAAGAAGGAAGAGGAAGAGGAAGGGGAAGAGGAAGAGGAAGAGGAAGAGGAAGAGGAAGAGGAAGAGGAAGAGGAAGAGGAAGATATAAAATCTTAACAAAATAATAAGATATCAAACCTTAACTTAATACATGTGTGAGTCACTGGTAAACGCTGTAATGGAAGATGAGAGTCCCTTTACATTCTTTTCGATTCTAGATGCCTACATCCCATTCCCTGAATGCCCACATCCCCCTAGCTCAATTCCCACTTTCCCTGATGAGGCCACCAGCAAGTTTATTTAATGGGATATTTAATGGGATGCCTCTCACGTATCTCAGTGTGTGTGTGGTATGTGTGTGTGTGGTGTGTGTGTGGTGAGTGTGGTGTGGTGGTGTGTGTGTGTGTGTTTGTGGAAATATGTTGGTCATTAGAAAAAGTATGTTGTTTTACATTGTCCTGCTTGATGATTTACTACAAAATGAGTTCTCTATTACACCCAAAATGGTCAAGCTACAATGCAACTGGTTTATGGCATGCAAGGTGAATATGCCGCCACTAGTTAAGTGTGGTGAGACAGATGAGGCAGATGAGGCAGATGTCAGCATCAGTCGATATCGTGCTTCTATGGGCATATGGGTGTAAACAGCTGACATTGCATGCTTCATTTGAGTTTATGCAACTCAGCAAACTTATTAAATTCCTCCGCTAGCTTAATTAAATCACTTAACAGACTATAAGGTTAGAGGCAATCCCACTGTACAGCTTCGCAACTTTTATACATTCCATTGCTCATGCCAATGAATAGAGATAGTGCGAAGTTCAGTTTCTTACATTGAGAACTTTCAGCCTTCGCACGCATGCGCATGAAACAAACATGAATTATACTTAACTCCCATCCACAACTGACAATCATACAATAACATGCATCATTTGGAGACCCGAGTGTATGTACACCCACTGCCTTAAACATTCAGTTCATTGCTGCTAGCCACGGTTTCCCAATCGCTGCCTCCACTCGGAAACACAAGGTGTCGTTCACTAAGTATTGCGTTTCACTGTCACTTCGAATTCGCTTTGGGTATAGGTTCACGTGACGTACACACTTCTTGTAACCTCTTTCTGCTCGACTCCAGTCATTCTGTTCCAGCCCTTCGTACCGTCTAGATAAATTGACCCTTCGCGATGGTGCTTGTCCCAGCCTGGTTATTTGCAGAGTGATACGGATAGTCCCGCACATCGGCCACGCAAGTTCGTCATCGTATTTACCTTTCATGAGGGTTACATACACCGAAACGTGGGTGCCTCTGACATCCTGGCTACCATTGGCGTAAACCAATAGACAGCTCAAATAGCCCCGCGTACATAGGAGTAAATACCCTGGCTGCGCCACTCTTTGTCGCTCTCTTTATGTTCTCGAAACGACGAGAACTTGATCACAATGGCGTTTGCATCCTTGGATCCGCCTAGTAGGCTGCCCGCGTTTTTTTACAACGTCCCTTGTCATCAGTAGCGGCGAAACATCATTGCCCTCTTGCAGCGCTTGAAGGCGCTCCACCTTGTCCTTCACATCGCGGATGTCTTTATCATGCCACTCCGTCATGCACTAATTCTAAATGACGGTGAACAAATTTGTCATTGTGATCAAGAAGGCTTTCTCTCTGGATTTTAAACGCGCACCCGTGCTTTGAATACTCATGCCGAACTGAAAAGAAGGATTGCGCCACTAGGCGGGAATTGTTGGCTCTAGTATGGGCTGCTCAACATTTTCGGCCATATCTCTATGGAAGAAATTTTACACTACGCACAGACCACCATGCATTGCCTACAATGGCTACATAATTTTAAGGAGCCGGCTGAGGGACAAGTTGCTCGTTGGTTGGAGTTGTTGTCAGTATATGACTACAGCGTTCTGCATCGTCAAGGAAAGCAGCACACTAATGCTGATGCGTTATCTCGGGTTGGGTGCAACCAGTGTGGATGGGAAGTATAGAGGAAGAGCAAGAAGCCAACACTTCCGGTTGTAATACGGTATCACACTTATTGCTGCCAACATGGACCGAAGAGGAGATGAAATCTCTTCAGAAGGCTGATCCATACATACATCAGATGGTCCACTGGCTGAGAACTGACACCACACCTAGAGGATACCCCAAGGATGCTTCATCGAGACTTGAATCCCTGTGGGTACAGAGACGGTATTTTACATTGCGGCATGGGGTGTTGTATCGTTGTTGGGAGCATACCAGGGGGTGGTACTCGTAAACACCTTCAACTAGTCCTGCCTGCAAAAATGGTGAAGGGGGTATTGGAAGGCCTCCACAATACTTTAATTGATGGGCACATGGGGGAGCTGAAAATCTTAGAGAAGGTTTGGGTACGCTTTTATTGGCCAGGTCAGAGGAAAGAGGTGGAAAAATGGTGTAGGGATTGTGCTGTTTTTAACTCTAGGAAATCTCCCAGTCACAAGGCTAGAGCTCCAATGGAAATTTGTCAAACACAGAGACCCATGCAGAGGGTCGCCATGGACATCCTTGGCCCGCTTCCAGAAACACCAAGGGGTAACAAGTATATATTAGTGATTAGTGAGTACTTCACCAAATTGAAAGAAGCTTTTCCGTTGAAGGATACTGAGGCATTAACCATTGCAAAAGTGTTTGTGAATGAATTTGTATATGCAGGTTTGGGGTTCCAGATTTACTGCACACGGACCAAGGGAGAAACTTTGAAGCCAAAGTTCTTAAAAGAATTATGCCAGTCCTTGGTTGTTAAAAAGACGCGGACAACCTCTTATCATCCCCAGAGTGATGGACTTGTCGAAAGGTTTGACAGAACTTTGTTAGACATGTTAAGTATGGCTGTAGGGATGATGAGCATGATTGGGACCTCCTCCTCCCTACCATGTTATTTGCATATCGCACAAGCTGTCATGTTACCACTGGGGCCACTCCCTTTGAGCTTATGTTGGGTCGTGATCCCCACTTGCACGAGGATATATTGTTCTCCATCCCAGCCAGAGCTGAGGACCCCATTCGGTATGCTGATGTGCTCAAGAACCGACTGCAGTTAGCCTATGAGCGGGTCCATCAACATAGTGCAACAAGGACGTCAGAAGGAGTCTTGTGATATAGATATCAAGGGGGATCCATACTGTATTGCATGATGACTTCGTTTTTCTCCACAATCCAGCTGTTCGCAGGGGCCTTTCAAATAAGCTCCAGTGGTCAAAGTCCTCGGACCTTCCATCTATAGGATTGCGGACTGCGATAATCCCAGAAAACGTAAAGAGGTGCACGTTAATCGGTTAAAGCCTGCACCGCCGCAAAATACTATAGAAGAGTTGGGTGATGATGATATCATTGTTCACAGTATGCTGGATCTGCCACTTGTGGGTACTCTGGTGGGTACAAACCCCTACATTGGAGGGACTGCCACAGGACCGACTAAATCATCTAGTTCCTGAGATGGAGCACACAGCAATTGTACCCATGCAAGTTCCTCCTCCTGTAGCAGAGGAGCTAGGCCCCTGCACTGCTATGCTCTAGCAGGATAAGCAAACCACCTGTATGCTATGGAAACCCTCTGGTACTACCAGACAACATGGACACTGCTGAAATCATTGAATGACTGGGAATGAGGGACCACTCTTTCAAGAGGGGGAGTAGTGTAGTGACATGACCAATTTGTAATAATTAGCTAGTTAATTGGACAATCAGCTGTGTATGTATGTTGATGTATGTGCGTGCAAAATCAGTTGAATCTGTTGCTGCTCTTATGTCCTTGGTTGTGACCATGAATACTACACATGTATCAATTTTTAATATGTTTATTGTACAGCAATAGTGATAGAATGAAGCATCATTTTTATGTCCCTGCACAATTCAGTGAACAGGATCTTTCATGAAATTCCAAACCCATTTTCATAATTATAATTTAACAAATCCTCAATGCTTAACCACTAGTTTTTACAGGAATGCAATTTATATTGTGCCACCAGTTTATGCTGTTGAGAATTTCGTGTGCTATTGACACATCGTATGCCTTTCATTTGTCCCCACAGTTATAGGATATTTACATTTGACTGTGGTATCACACCCAGAGATAATCTATATATTATCTCTTCTATACCTGCTCACCAGAAGAAGCCTTTCCAACGGTCTTGATCACCACTGCTTTAAAATCGGTCTTCGTTGGATGCTTCCTGTCCAGTTATCAAATCTATACATGTATTCATAGTTGCTTAATCTGCATGTAGTTGCTTGATCAATTAAATACACATTTGATCGTATGCATGCATTCATAAAAAATGGTCATCACTATGGATCCAATAGCAGTAAAGTGAAACACGCCCATTATGAAAATAATATCCTTATGAATAATATAATACCCATACATGCAAAATTATCGTGGGGTCTACCACCGTGTTAGATTACCCTGCAGCTACATGTAGCAAGCAGGTGATGCATTTTCCATGCATGATGTCTTCCCGAAGTATAGCCATCTTGGCTCAATTGAGAGTGAAGGTAGAGGCTGGCAGTAGTCTCACCTGACATGATTCACTTCCACTCCGGTGCAAGTTTGATACCATTCTCTGTTGTAATACAGACAATTTGGGGTCAGTCAAGTACTCAGGCACAACACAATAGTAGTGATGCCAAATGTTCTGAGGTGTGTCTTCCTCTTAGCTGTTGAGACATATGGTAATGGGAAGGAATGAAGCTATCAACATCTTTGCCCTCTTGGCCAGCTGAATAGCTTAAGATCTTACCTGCAAGGAGCAAGGACACGCTTACGTGACCTGCAATTTGAACCTTACTATGATCAGTTCTATAGCTTGAGTAACAGTTAGTGTGTAAACATTAGTATTAATATTATATATAATTTTGCATTATACTATAAATTTGCATATAAAATAAAAGTTACTACTACTGAAATTCACCAGTTATATATATATATATATATCCATGCATTACTATACATATTCTATTGGTATAATTATTCTCACTATTCGAATTAATGGACAGAATCTTGATTTTAATGTCCACAGCTTTGGTATGAATAACTGACGTATGTACAAGATGGTTTAGAGGCAGAAGAGGCTGCTATAGCTGTGATTTCATTACTAACGTCCTCAGCCTGGGTGTGCCTCCATCGGTATCTGTAAGAGAGAAAAATACAAACCTGTACCAAAAGCGTCAAACATGAGACAAAGCTCCATCCGTCAGAAGACAGGGCATTTGAAACCGTGAGTCCAAAGTTTGGGCAGTGGAAATAGTCATATAAATTCTTTGTAAAAGTTGGCACAAATAGCAGAGAACATGTTATGGGATAGACGAGCAATGGAAGCAGCTGTTTAAGGGCCTTCGTTTGTTGGTAATTTCCCGGTATCGCCTTTCTTCTACAGATTCTGATAATTAGCACAGCCAAAATTACAACCACACCTACGGAAGTTGCAATAAGAAGAGACCAAATGGGAGCTGACCACAAAGCGTAGCGTTCCACAGCTCCAGCACCAGCGTTAACAAACCAGCATGCGCCGCTTTCCGTATTCCCGTAGGAGCTTGTTATGTTAGGTACAATAGCAAAAGTCATCGACCACAGCAGCGTACTTATAACGTACAACGGTTCCAGTCTTCGTAGATTCTTGAAGCAAACCGTGAAAAAAAAGAGATGAAACGTCACCCATCCCGCGAACAGAAACTCAGCCCAAGAAGAGAACTGGAGAATTGTACTGACCGTCGCGCACAATGGTTTATAGAGAGCGACGTTTTTGCTGTAATCGATGAGCACAATCTGGAGGGCGTTGACGATTCCGCGAAGGAGGGCTGCCACGACTTGATAGACGGCCAGCCGGTAGCAAAGTGCCTTGTGAAGCCGCAGCTTCAATACCATCGATATCGCTACCACCGCCACTACTACTGTCGCGACACTCATGGTCGTGTCTATATATCGAACAACTGCAACTTCACTGCTCGAAAGATTGCATGAATTCATTGTATCGCCATATAGGCAGACCAGAGATAGTACATAGATTATCTCTGGGCAGACTCCATTGCTAGCGCTTTTACAACAGGGCGTACGGTTAAATGCTATACATTTAACCCTTGAAGTGCGACGGGCACCTTTTAGCGCCCATGCAACGTGGAATACTTCACCAATACCTGGGAACCAATCATTAATTATAGCGTCTGCAATATATAACTAAGTAAACAACACATTACCACATGGCTTCCTTAGAGTACTCTACATGTATGTATTCCTCCCACTAAATACCACAGATGTGTTTATGTAATCAACAGGTGTGAATAGTACATTACCTTCCGCACTTACTTCAAGGGGTGGAAAACGTGACGTACATGTAGTAGACCAGTGGTGGCGGAGCAATAAAAAAAGTGATACGGCGGACGGGGGGGGGGGGGGGGGGGGGGGGGGGAAGAGGGTCTTCAATATATGAGCAGGGGTGTAACAAGTGCAATGATCTTACACATGAATTTTCTAAAGCAGATTGGATTACTACACTGTATGAAGACCACACCCACTACTGTTTAGAAAAAGTGGTACGGCGGCGCGCACCGTTCATAAAAAGTGCTACGGCATTCGCCGTACTTGCCGTAGCGTCAGCGCCGCCTATGGTAGGCCGGCCGGGCATCGCACAACAATGGCGTAGTACATTCAATGATGCGACGTACATGTAGTAGGCCGGACCGCCCTACTTCTCCGGTCCGCAATATCGGTAAAAATTAATTTGGCAATCTCAACTTTATTTACTAAAATTGCGGTGTCACAAATGAAATTTAATTCTCTCCATTGAATTTATAATGGCACTATGACTCTCTGACAGCTCGGCTCGGAACAGATACCAGGTGCCAACTGCATATCATTATGCTTGTATCGTTCCCAGATCTTTACATTTAACAAAGGTCTAGCGTGTACTGCCTGTCTGCAAGTGTATGACTATCATTCAGAGCCGACGCCGGCATTTAAAAAGTGGTGCGGCCAAACCGCGCGCAGGCCGGGCGCTTGTATGATATGAAACAAAGGATTGATGAGCAAAAAGGAGCCACAGCGAGATGAGTATTAAATGAATAGCACTTGCATCATGCAGCAGAGTACGCAATTAACGATAAAGTATTTATTTATTTTTTAAATCGAAGTTTCAAAAAGTGGTGCGGCCATGGCCGCACCTGCTTGAAAGGCGGCGTCGGCCCTGTCATTCACAAACCTTGCGATGTTATCTAGCTAGGTGTGTCAGTATGTGTTTGCATAGTCTCGTACCCAGACCTTATATGTCTGACAGCAGCGGATGGATTATATCACCGCTACTTTAAAAATAGGGTCTGGCGCATGATTTTAGAGAATCAATCAGATTGCAGCTCTTAGCTGACTATACAATGTCTAGTACATGCTATAGGAATGTAATTTTGGTTAAATGTATGAATAATTGTCTGACAAATTCATTACAATTCTCAGTGCAAAAAAATTGTGTCATGATTGTTACATTTTCCTTCGAGTGAATGTACATGTGAAAGAACAGAGAAAAGAAACAATTTTGCCACCACTCTTACAAAGTACGCATCACACATATACATGTACATCAACAGTACAATGAATTGTGCGTTTATAGAATCATCACCTGTATGAACTTCAAAATCTATTGACACAGGAGACTCACCTATACAACAAGGTATTCCTCTTTGCAACTAAATGCACAGCTAAATTATCATATTACATTTTCTGTTCAAAGGAAACACATCAAAGGATGATGCATGCAAATGTCAGAAGAGATGTGCCACAAAAAGCTGCCCCTGTAAGAGAAAAACCACCCTTGTAACAGCTGGTGCCATGCTGGAAGAAGTTGCTGCAATACTTCGGCAATAGCAAATTGCCCACCTCACCATGTCATCAATGTATTGGACAAGCAGCCTTCTGTGCCTCTTAAAAGTTACCTTTTATGTTTGATGTAGCTGTGTTGGACGATCCTGACTTGATGGCTGGCTTGATGATAAACACATATCTACAGCTCAACATCTACTACAAGAACAGCACCCTGATGTGGCAGACCTGCAAAGTACTTCACTGCAGTATACCCGAACATTTGATGTTCACATAGACCATGCATTTGTCACTAACGTAGGCACCTGTTAGACACTGGTGTTTTGTATTTCACGTTCATGCATGCTACTTCTTACCATCTCAAAGGATGCAAGAAAGGCATAATCACAGATCAAGCATTAAGATACTTGAGAACTAACTCACAAGAATCCACTTTTACAAATTGGTTTGTTAAACACAAAACCAATCTCAAATCTAGAGGATATAAACCCTTTATGATAAACACACTCATTGAACAATTACATATGATAAGAGAAATGAAGCTCTTACACCCAAGCTCGAATGCAAAACTGGAGCTATTACATTTGTAAACACTTACAATGATAAAACTCCAGATGACAGAAAAATCATTCATGATCATTGGAACAAATTCCAAAGTGATCCAGATCTAAAAAACCTCTTTCCAGATCCCCCAATTATAGCCCTGAAAAGAATCAAACTAGTTAGTTAAGTCCAAAGCAGAACCATGGTAACCCATAAATAATAATGGTGATTTGCCTCCAACGATGTAGGTCCTATACATTGGACTCTATACACAAGCTGCCAAATCACTAAATGTGATAAACGCACATGCAAATTATGACCCTTGCTTTATATAAATAACATTGTGAGTAAAGTGGTTAGTATGGATAGGGTTGGATCATATCCCATGATCCTAGTGACAAAACAAGAACTAAACTCCCTTACGTCTCAACCCAGAACCAAATATTGGTTGTTTGCAGGCCCAATATTGTAGGGTCTAGAGCCGAGTCAATATGGATGTTATTTGACACTTGCATGATAAACAGTGGACTACCCAGTAGTAGTGGACTACCCAGTAGTAGTGGACTACCAAGTAGTAGTGGACTACCCAGTAGTAGTGGACTACCGAGTAGTAGTGGACTACCCAGTAGTAGTGGACTACCCAGTAGTAGTGGACTACCCAGTAGTAGTGGACTACCCAGTAGTAGTGGACTACCCAGTAGTAGTGGACTACCCAGTAGTAGTGGACTACCCAGTAGTAGTGGACTGCCCAGTAGTAGTGGACTACCCAGTAGTAGTGGACTACCCAGTAGTAGTGGACTACCCAGTAGTAGTGGACTACCCAGTAGTAGTGGACTGCCCAGTAGTAGTGGACTACCCAGTAGTAGTGGACTACCCAGTAGTAGTGGACTACCCAGTAGTAGTGGACTACCCAGTAGTAGTGGACTACCCAGTAGTAGTGGACTGCCCAGTAGTAGTGGACTACCCAGTAGTAGTGGACTACCCAGTAGTAGTGGACTACCCAGTAGTAGTGGACTACCCAGTAGTAGTGGACTACCCAGTAGTAGTGGACTACCCAGTAGTAGTGGACTACCCAGTAGTAGTGGACTACCCAGTAGTAGTGGACTACCCAGTAGTAGTGGGCTACCCAGTAGTAGTGGACTACCCAGTAGTAGTGGACTACCCAGTAGTAGTGGACTACCCATTAGTAGTGGACTACGCAGTACTAGCATCATTTTGAAAATCTCCAAGTCGTAGTTGCATTAATCAAAAAAATGGGAAGTAAAGTATATACATGTATGTATATATAGCTAAGGCCATTAAAGCCATCTATCCGATGCATAACTTCACGTCTACTATGTGAAAGTCATCGCCATGTTACTACATGATGGATAATAGTCACATACCAAGACCTGCTAGTCCCCAGGCTGAAACAATTACAGTCACTTGTTTCTCCTCTGGGCACAAGGTAAAACAAACACAGGTGGGTTTGCTGGAGCTTTGTACATGAACTAAGCCAACTAAAGGCATAATTCCTGTTGTGGCTTTGAAAATAAAAATTAAAATGCTGCTAAATGTTTATGAAAAAAGTGTCCTCGATATCGATAAATTTAGAACCGCATCACTTAGAATGGGTAGCTTAGGGTCCACTATATATATATGAGGCAGGAAACGATGCCAAACGTCTTGACGATGAAAGTGCATTCTTCATGTTACATCACTACACAATTTGAATGGGCTTTCATGTCCTGTCCGCCTTCATGGAAGTTGTCTGTACCACTATTGGTGCAATGCATGCCATTACAAGGTGTGTGGAGACAAGTATCAAAACTAGAACATGCTACAAATATGGGTCACTTACTCTCCTGGCCAAGAGCCTCTTTGTCCTCCATCGCATGACGTGGCTCACCCATCTCCCAAGGTACCAGTGGTCTCAGGGATACCCTCACACACTGGCCATACAGGTCCACCAAGCCATACACATCCTTGGGGACAGTGCAGGGAAGTCTGACCATGTGGACACCATTGAGGAAGAAGTGCAAGGTACCAGAGCTGCTGTGGAGCAGGCCAACTGTGTCCCCAGCCTTCAGACCATGGAGATCAATGTCACCAGGCAGTTGGCCCATGTCCTATGAAATAGGACTGAGTAAACACTGCAGGAACTGCAACTTGAACATGCCAATAGTCAGTATTTAGCCATGCATGTAATATACTAAGTTTGTATATCTTTTGTGTACTTTGGACGGTCAGCTGCTAGTTGTCTACCTGAAAATAAATGCAATCATTGGATGCCAAAACAGCACTAGCCAGTCTAATATTTCAACCAGCACTAGTGACAAGAATTAAAGTGAGACTTTTTGCTGCCCTTAATAGCCTAACTTTGTATGCATCAAGGCATAGTGCATCATGTGACATATTTATCAAGGGATGAACTATAAACAGTCAGATGATTGAACCAGAAAGAAGTGATACCAAAGTTGACATGGGATGTTCATGAAAAAAAAGCAGTGCATGTGAATGACATAAATCAGAGGATATGTGATACTGCACAGTCACACACCAACTTACAGCAAACTATGAAATGTATATTTTCCCCTAGGCTGGTTAAAGTATAGGTGTGGGTTTAGTTAGAGCGTCTGTGTGTGTGTGTGTGTGTGTGTGTGTGTGTGTGTGTTTTGTGTGTGTGCCAGTCGTACATGATATCCCTCTGACAGTGCAAATCTATGCATTATATGACCTGCCCCCCCCCCCCACACACACACACTAACACATGGACGCACACAGGCACATATATGCCTTACCTCCAACACAGAATGCTGCAAACTTCTTACTGGTGGATGATGTAATGACAAAACTCTGCCCTGACAACTCATCTGCCTTGTCCACAGATACCACCTCATCGGGGGGCAGTGTGGTGACCCCAATAGATAAAGAGCCACTCCATTTAGAGTCCATCTCTACTACCTTGACCTGTAAAACGGTGCAATCAGTAACTTAAGCAAACATCTCTACTAAATGGATACCTCATGCATGTACCCTGCATTATTGATATATTCCATGCATTAATCTCTAGCTAGGTCACAAACTATTTAAATGGACTTATGGGTGCATAGGTCATGAAGTGTGGATATTAGGGGGATGTAAGGTATACGTTTATTAAGTGTTTCATTACATGGGTGATGGTAAAAGAGATTTTGCACATGAACACAACTTAAATGGCTATGACAGTAAGCTAATGATGGAATAGAAGCAGATGTGACCACAATCCCTTTGGAGCTGCCGTTAACCCCGTAGGCTGATTTTCCAAGATAATCAAGTCTGATGTTCTCTCCACTTGTGGAGGAAAACTTATAATTCTGCGGGTAGAGATAGACATTATGACCACCAACAAATAACCCCTGGTTATATTGCCTTTTCATCACCTCTTCCCCAGACCATACAGTTCTGCTCCCATATCTCCTGGTTGTATCCTCCTCAACTTTAGATAATGTGCTTAACACTCCTCCCCAGACTACACAATGATGGGAGTGAATGCACCATTGAGGTCTCCAAGGTTAGTGTATTCAATGCTCCCCAATGCACAGTATGTCCTATGTCCCCTCCTCTCCCCATGTACAGCATGTCCTATGTCCCCCTCCAACCCATATGTAAGTTATAGTGATGTCGAACGTGATAGGATGCACTCCTCATCAACCACAAGCAGAGGTGTGCTCTAATTAGAGTTTTTTGACTTGCACTGCACACAACATGATTTCTCCCCCCCCCTCCCCTCCCCCCATGCACAGCCCACCAATGTTAAGTAAATTTACTTTACATTCGTGGGGGCAGTAACAGAAAATCGCAATACTGACTACAATCTCATGGTCACAGCAAGTAGGTGGTTACCCTAACAATTGAGGCTTATTACTGATCATATGGCCTTGATGTTTTATCCTCTGTTTCATATAGACCCTTTTGTTCAATAGAATCAGTCTCTGTACACATGGAATTGGTTGGACAGATTGTTTATACAACTGCATGGTTAGTTCCTCCTGCCACCTGCTTCAAAACTAGCACTACGCAGTGTTAACTGCATACTCATGATGAAGAAACCATTCTATATTGTTTATTATTTCTACACCGCCTTTATTGAATAATGTGCACCATCTTTATACTGCAGCAGGTACAATACTTCGTAGATCCTCTGTCATAAATAAGCGTCTGGCATGCACGCCATATTCTTTCCTTTAAAATATTGGCCTGACTCAGTTCATAGAATGTATACTCTTGCATAAATTTTCACGCGTTTAAATGCCTCGACTATTTCTATCAGTACTAATTCATTACGCAATCCTTACAGTTCCTTGAGCTTTGGCAACTCATCACAACATAGACCACATCAGCATGTTTATGTTTGTTGCATGCACAGGTTGGACTAGAAATGCAAAATTATATGAAGTTATCCAAAACTGTTTATCATTGCCATGTATGTAGCTGGACTGAAAACTCCAGCAAAATAGAATCAGGCCTGCCAAAGGAAGACCACCCCCCCTCAATGTACCAATATGGCATGACTACCATACTCGTGCACGTACAAACCACGCTCACTTCTAATCAGGATTTATCTATTCATGTAAGGTGCAGCAATAAAATAGTAACATGTACTGTATAGTGTGTACAATAATAGCAGTACGTATATTATAGCTGGTGAACCTTTTTTTATACTTTATATAACACACTATATGTGGCCATGCAACTACAAGCACATTAATATAAGCATGAAATGAAGATGATTGTGAAATAATCATAAACCATACTGATGTGTGCATGCACTTGGCTTACAAACATAAAACTGAAGCTGTTTTCCATCATTAATTTGCACAGATGATGTTATATTTTGTTAATGCTAGCTGTGCAGCCAATAATACCAGCTCAAGTGCCCTTAGGAATTTACATGTGTTATGCTAGGACGTTAATAAATTTTGCTACCACATGCAGTGGTAAATGCATATTTTTTATAACACCACATATGCACGTACTGGCATAGAAATGCATAATAAAACAACTGTTATATCAGAATGATTAGCAATAGCTGATACAATGAGGTAATAATTGGTGCGACATGTTTCAGAGTTGAGGTTGCAATTGCAGACTGGTCAGTACAATGTGGACTGGAGTTTGTAAGTATGATACATACACATCCACTAGTTTATATTTCTACCAGTGCTAATATTCATTGAGTCATCAAGTTCTTTGCTTTGAGTCCTGATGGCAACTCGTCACAACACAAACACCTTAGCACGTTTACATTCGTGGCATACACAGGTGCGACAAGGACTGTACAATACAGTTGAAGTTATCCAAAACTGTTTATCACCACCATGCATATGGCCTTACATGGCTCTGAGTAACCATATAACTTACAAGTTTCACAAATAAATCAAGGTATGTGTTGATGCAGATGTAATTTTACTGTTGGAGCTCATGGCCAATGATCGTCGGCTACAGGGATGTCATGGAAGGGCATAGTGTACTGGTAAGGTAGTGTACTTAATATAAGAACAGAAGATCTCGGAAGAATGGGGAAGAGGTCAACTGCCGGAGGAACAGGTCTCTGATCTGCGCATCCAAGGAGCAGAAGAGGACTGAGTCTGCATGATGTGAGAGCATTAAAATAAGAAGGGGTGCATGTGGGGGAGGGGGGGGTGTAGTTGTGTGAGTATTAGGGTTGTCCTCAAGCAGTACAGAAACCGTTTAGGTCTGCCTCCCAACTTCAATACACCTCTATTACAGATTACCCTCTGTAACAACTCTTTGCATATTTATTCACTTTCCTCTCCATATCAAAGATTATGTATTTATGCAATACTTTTATTCCCATTGGAATACAGCACAGTTCAATTGTGCATGTGTACACAACAAGAGTTCAAGGACAACTGGCCACTGACTCCCAAGCTATATGCAGCTGCCATTAGAGATTGGCTTTCAGCAGAGTATGTGGGACCGTTTATAAAGATGTCGATAATGCCAGCAATACTATGCCATACATTTCTCATCCCATGCAGTTATCTTGCTGGCAAGAATAATTATATATACTTACAAGTAAAGAAAACATTTTCTAACGAGAAACTTGGTGGGATATAGGAATTGGAGGCAAGGTGGTGTAAAAAGGAAGGGAACAAGGTTTTGGGAAAAGAAAAATGAGACGAAAATCCTAGATTTAGCACTGACATGCAAATGTAACAGAACCGAAAGAAGTGCTAAGTATAGGATTTTTGTCTCATTTTTCTTTTGCCAAAACCTTGTTTCCTTCCTTTTACACCACCATTGTCTCCAATTCCTATATCCCACCAACTTTCTTGTTAGAGAATGTTTTTCTTTACTTGTTTCCTCATTTTAATTTTATTGTCAATGATATCTGCAAATACTGGCAAGTACTGACAAGTTATAGTTATGACTTAGCCTCGTTATTTGAAGATCGGGCACTTATGCAGTTCCCCTCCCCCCCATGAATATATCGGATCAGTCAGTAGATCAAATGGTCTTCCGTTTCCCACCACCCTCCTCAAGGTCGACATAACATGTCAACGTTCCTCTGGTTCTCTCAGACCTAACCTCGGTGAATGCTAATGTGGGCATGAATTCACCTTCCCATGATGGTCTAAGGCTGTCTGCATCATTATGTCATTATGACATCCCTTCACCCCACAGAGGGTGTGGTCTTCAGTCGACCTGGGCAGTACTGTGCTGGGGCAGAGTGGGTGGAGCTTATGTATCGAATTTTCACTGACTACACAGGGTGAGTTCCCTTACCACCATCCATTACCATTAATTTAATAATA
The DNA here is from genome assembly GCA_963681505.1 of Eunapius fragilis. Taxonomy (NCBI): domain Eukaryota; kingdom Metazoa; phylum Porifera; class Demospongiae; order Spongillida; family Spongillidae; genus Eunapius; species Eunapius fragilis. Next base: position 1,612,286 of record OY811972.1, read on the forward strand.
TAAATAAGAACGCTGGAGGTTGGGGCAGGGGAGTGATCTGAACCCCCTCAGCAATTTGCCTGGGGGGGTGGGCCTGAACCTCCAATATTCTACACCTATGATAACACATCAACCACACACACACACACACACACACACACACACACACACACACACACACACACACACACACACACACACACGCACACACACCGCATCATTGGGAGATGGTGAGGGTTGGAGAAGGAAGTGGATAGGGGGTGAGCTAATAATCATGTTCACTTTTTGTTCATAGTGTGTTACTTTTTTGTCATCAGGTATAGTCCCCACACCTCTATCTGTGTCTAGAAGGCCATGCCCTTGTCCCCAATGGCAACTGCAACAGAGGACTCATTCTATTTCTCTAGTGTTCTTCATATCAATACTCTCAAAGGATCAACTTGGTACAATCAATATTCCAATACACCCCTGATCCCCTGGCTGTGCTGAGTGGTGTAGTGTTAGTCCTTACCACCTGTGGTGATCACATGTCACCATCCATTTCCTCTTACAGGGTAACAAAGATGGCTGTAGACCAGACCTATGTGCTAAATGGATCATCATGTAGATGTCCTCTTCCTGGGAACAAGTATGTGTGTGTACATGTGTGTACATGTGTGTGTATGCACTAGTGAGCACTCATCACTCCCTAACAGACATTGGGTCAGTAGTGCTCAAGATGGCTATGGCCTTTAATGGGACTCTCTTCCCTGTGATTGCTGAAAACATCAAGGTTAGTCTCATGTGGAATGTATCAGTAATGCTTTCCATTGGGGGTGTGGTGTCTTTCCATGGGGTGTGGGGTGTCTTTCCATTGCCATTGGGCTTGTAAATAAGTAGGAACATGCAATGGCTTGTGTAGACACATGTGGGTGCATAATGTGTGCATAGTAGTGGGGCACACTGTACAGTGGTGAGGACTGCTATGACAGGAGTATGCTTAAAGCTAGAGCTAATGGTGGTAGGGGGACGCTCGAGTTTGGCAGATAAGGTAGCACCAATGCCCATGGCATGTATCCAGCTACGCTCAAAATTCGTTCAGTCTACTTTCAAGTGTTGTCACTCGGTTACTGTTTAACATTAACAAACCTGTAAGCGATAGCTATATGAATGTGATTTTGCCCGGTAACGTTGGGTGGGGGGGGGAGAAGGTAATACCCACTGCTGTGTTGACATACTATCAGTGAGTGTACTTCTGTTCTGCATATATACCTATGGCTATGTTGGTGGCAGTGGTGACATAGCAAGATGCTTACGTTTGTACTCCCCACCACCACCACCACGCACCCCTATCCCCCAGCTTGGTGAGGATGTATCAAGTGTGCGTCAAATGGAGATAAGAAATCAAGTAAGTTCTGACCACACCCCTCAGTCATTTCAATATCACATTCCCCTACACTGTATGTTCCACCCCTCAGAGTGGAGTGAAGTACCTCTATGTGAACATTGACAGTGGCATCTACAGACTGCCATTGGTCAATACCTGGACTGCAGGCATGGTCAACTACACAGTGTGAGTATGTGTGTACTCATCACTTCATGTTATGTGCAGTTTATCATGCAGTATGCTTGCAGAGCTTTGTTTTTGCATAGCGCCATGTACCCACACTTACACACATACTTAAATGATCCCATTCTTCAGTGGCTGTGTGTGCTCCAGAGATCCCTACTGTGTGTGTGGAACAATGTTACCATCAGTGTGTGAAGTATGAAGACCCCATGATATAATCACGTCTCATCATAAACATCTCCCCACTGGCACCAGCATGGTATCATTATTAGATCAATTGTTTATCAGTATAAATCCATGTTTTGTATTCGCGTTGGGTTATGTTGAACGTGCGACAAGGTAAACTTGTGGAACGTCACGGGAATCAACCAGGAATGGACATTGATATCATCCTGGCTGTTTATATTTCATTGCGCATGCGTCACCCTTAATAGCACGTGTACGTTCTCTGTTCGTGACCTTTAATGGCAGGGGCGGATTTAGGGGGGGGGGGGGGGGTCCAGGGTGTCCGGACCCCCCCTTTCCTATATGTAATCTATGCAGCGTTCTGCATGTTACCGTCCTTGGATTTGCAAGCTTGCAAATCGTTCTAACCAAGCGGGGTCTATATCGATCTAATTAAGGGGGCTTGTCCAAACTATATTTGGAAAAATTAGCGTCATTGTGACGTTAGGGGGGGGGGGGGGGGGAGGCTGTGACGTTAAGAAAAATTTTATTGTCCGCAAGTATTGTTTTATAATACGGAACATCTAGTTAGCTGCAGCGTTGACTCCAGTTGCAGCAGTTACGTCTATTCAGACTACACTGCACATTGAGTAATGTTTCATGCTACTAATCTAACAAAAACGCTATGACGCTAAGAGGGGGGGGGGGGGGGGGGGGGGGAGGGGGGGGGGTTAATATGTTAACGTCACAATGACGCTAATTTTTCCAAACATAGTTTGGACAAGCCCCCTAAATCCTCCTACATAACGGCATGTGTGCATGTAGATAATTTGTACTTAATCGCGCGCGATCGGTGCGTGTGAGCAGCAATTGAGGTAAGCGATCAAAAGACGTGAGTGGGATGGATCTCAGATTCTTTTCATAACAGGTTAACAAACTAATACTAGAGTAAAACATACATGAGTCGTTAACGTTTATAGACATGTATAGCTGGTGCATGGTCACGTGCACGCTTCAGTCACAGATCGAGGTTCCTTTTCACGTTCAAATATGCCGTTACAAAGTTCATAAGACTATAAAAGGACACGCCCTACCAAGCTTTCGAGGTAAGCTTCACTATAAGTACGGTTGACCTTGTTATTGTTACAGTATGGTCTCTGCTTCTCGAACGTGACGGTTGCATCCACTCAAGATTTAAGATCAGACATGTCTTGTATTGTAATCTGACCTTTTTTTCTTCTTAATTTTTTTAGTGTCTGAACCAGAGAAGCAACCTGCTCGATCGCCATAGCGTGTAAAGACATCTAGTTTTTCATATATGTGTTTTCTTTATGTTGTATCATTTTTTCAAATCAATTGAACCTGTTGTTGTATTGTTTATAATATCAATTTATGTAGGGATCATCAATTAACGCTGCACATACGAGATATTGATACCTCTGTCAACACGCAATATTAGAGTGTACTGGCTACCCTTCAGGGGTGTTGGCTGTAACACTCCTGAGTGGTTACTACTACACCCCAGGTGGTGTCATTCTTAACCATACGTCCGAACACCCCTAAGTGTGTTACGGTAATATCTTTTTTAAAACAGTGCATTGATTGAAATACAAGTTAAGGCAGCTTTGTGGCACAATGACATATGTGTTAACCACGTACGAATAATAATTAGCGCCTTGTGGCTTGCCACTTTGGTGGCCTATCGCAGTTCAAGGATTTAATGACCTAAACCATGGTTTAGGACCTAAACCTGTTGTTTAGGACCTAAACCTGTTGTTTCGGACCCAAACGCTCTTCATGTTCTGCCTACCACTAAAATTTTCACAATCCGGCTCAAATTTCCGGATGTTGTTGAGACAGTGTTGGTGATGTAAAAAGCTAAGGAAAGGAACAAGGTTTTTCATGGGAAAAAGAAAATGAGACAAAAACCTACATTTAGCACATGTAAATGAAAGCACTGAAACCAAAATTGTATTTGTCTAATTTTCCTTGCCCAAAACCTTGTTCCCTTCCTTTTAGTTTAACTGCCGGACTTCAATTCCTGCATGAGAATGCATATTTTTTCCGGCCCTACCTATTTATATAAGTAAGCTATGTTTTACTTTCTTATTTCATTGGAGGGTGCATGGACCATGCAAATGGATATCTTTAACTTCTTTCTGCTGCCGCTGGCCTTACCCTTCGCATCTAGAGCTCAACCTCCTGTAGCGAGTCCTGTATTTACAGATGGCTACAGCCAGCCCATATCGGGTAAGCACCGTGTGTCGTTGTGCGTTGTGTTGTGCAGGGAGATAGGGAGGTAATGGAGGGAATGGGTGTCGACGGAGAAGGAGGAATTTGAAGTAGAAAGGACGACAGTATGAGCCTAAATGGATTAGCTATATAGAAATCGCAAGTCAGCAATCACTGATCAAGCTTGATGTACTGACCGCGCTCACCATATTGAAACACAACGCGCACCAGCATGTGTATATAATAGTAGTGATGTAGTGATCTAAATGAGGAGGATCTTGTGTTCAGAGCCGGCGCATTAACTGAACAGCCGATCAAGATGATGTCATACGGTATACGATTTCGAGTGCATGTACATATCCTGTGCATATTCACAACTCATTTCTCTGTACATGTATGCCTGCTACAATACTGTACATGTATGCCTGGACTACTGTACAGTACATGTAATGCCTGGACTACTGTACTTCGTTCTCCTTCCCTCAATGATACATCAACCGAGTTTCTTTAGTTGTGTGGGCCTATACCTACAACTAAGTGCGCCGCACAACTTCATGCATCTCTATAGGCTCACAGACAATGGGTGAATGAGGTGGGGAGCGTCCCATGTGGTGGTGATGAAACACGCACAACATGGATTCAGAAGTGCATGGCCCTAGCCTATGAACCAATATGGAATACTTTTCTGGTTCCAGGTCCGGTGAGAGCCGTACTGAGACCTGGGGTAACAGAGCGTTTGGGACAACTGTTTTGCCATAAAGTCCAAATCATATCTTGAGACCCGAGATAGATAACCACTCTTACCCCCCCCCCCCCCCCCCCCCCCCCCCCCCGGGTCTGGTTTCATGGGCCTGTCAATGATATGGCTGCTTGCTTGTAAAATGTACTGCCGGAAAGAATAATTCAAGCGTACATGTATTTGATTAAAATTAGGTGCCTTCTATAGTATAAAACTTATAGACCTTCTCCGTCACCCCCACCCCCCATACTCACCAATTTGCACTCAACCTGCTCCAATTCAAAAACACACCTGTTTTAACTTGAGATGGCAGCAATGAGAGGAATAGGATGAGACAGGAGAGGGGAGGAGGAAGAGAAGGGAGAGGGGATGAGGAAGTGAAGGAGAGAGGAACAGAAGGGAGAGTGAAAGAAGGGTAGGGAGAGGGGGAGAGGGGTATGGAGAGGGGAAGAGGGGTAGGGAGAGGGGAAGAGGGGTAGGGAGAGGGGAAGAGGGGTAGGGAGAGGGGAAGAGGGGTAGGGAGAGGGGAAGAAGGGTAGGGAGAGGGGAAGAGGGGTAGGGAGAGGGGAAGAGGGGTAGGGAGAGGGGAAGAGGGTAGGGAGAGGGGTAGAGGGGTAGGGAGAGAGGAAGAGGGGTAGGGAGAGGGGAAGAGGGGTAGGGAGAGGGGAAGAGGGGTAGGGAGAGGGGAAGAGGGGTAGGGAGAGGGGAAGAGGGGTAGGGAGAGGGGAAGAGGGGTAGGGAGAGGGGAAGAGGGGTAGGGAGAGGGGTAGAGGGGTAGGGAGGGGGGAAGAGGGGTTGGGAGTGGGGAAGAGGCGTAGGGAGAGGGGAAGAGCAGTATGGAGAGGAGAAGGGGTAGGAGAGGGGAAGAGGAGAAGGAAGGAGGAGAAGGGAGGAGGAGAATGGAAGAGAAGGTAGTCTTTTTATAGCAATGGAATGCCATATGATGGTATGAAGTTCTGCTTAATATCAGTGACTGACTTTACATAATGCCAACCCTGCATAGCAACGTAATTGTAGCTATGTCATGTGTGGGTGTGTTTTCAACAGATTACATGTACCCCAAGTTCAATGGACTATCATCACTAACATCAAAGCCATACTTCATCAGCAAGCTGAACTTTGACGCCATTCCTGGAATGATAGTTGTTGGAGCAGCGTATGTTAATGCAATGGGTCAATAACTGTACATTGGATGTACATTGCATTAGATGCTCTTCTGGTATGGATCCTTTCCATGATACATAATTGCCATATTAACTAGTTGAAATAGCCATAAAAAGTAATAGAGCTCAATTTTCATGCCAATAAGCTTAGAAAAACATCAGAAAACAGAGCATGCGAACCTTGCTGTAGGAATTTAAAGTTCATTGCCGAGCAGGGATAATGGCGATTGCCATGGCAATTATCTGTCATGGAAATGGTCCATAAAAATACTGTGAAAATAAGGATTACACTAAGACTGCATGGACATGCATGTATCCATACTGACAATACCATGTGACAAAGGTGAGACCAAGTCAACGATTCCTAATGTGTTCATTCAAACAGAGATTGGCTATATGTCCTAAATCAGGACCTGACTCTGGTAGGCAAATTGAACCTACCACCAACAGCCTCCATTGCAGAATGTTCAGCTGCTGTTGGATACAATCCAGTGAGGTCCATCATTATGTTGATCCAAAAAATCACACCTCTTTCCTCCCTCCTCCCCAGGACTACGTGTGCAAGAACCACATTCGTGTGTTCTCCTCCAGTCCCACTGACCCCACCAGACTGGTGGTGTGTGGGAGTGAGGCTGCTGGGACGCCATCTTGTAAGGGAGTTAGTGTAAGTTATTAACGATTCTGCTGAGTAACACCACCAGCATAACAGCTAGGGAGAACCTATGACATCATTGAATACCACTTCATTCTCAAATTGCACAACACTAGCCTGTCCATATAATTAGAATGCATTCTACCATGTGGTCTGGTTGCCATGGATCATGTATTGAGATTTCGAGTCTTTACTCATAAATAGAATAGCCCACATGTAAATTGAACTATTGATTAGTCAATAAAAGTGTAACAAACGCTCGCAACCCGTTGGCACTGACAGCTAGTGACACACTCTAATAATAAGCACCCCAAATACAAATCACTGGTCCCTATTTATAGTGACATTACAGACAACATTAATGGACAGACAGTCTGCACATCCCATGACCAGAGTTCAGAGGTTGCTGACATGCGCAGTGACAGACTATTACACCACTCCCTCTTCCAGAAGGTCAGTATCTATCGGGTGGTCTTCGTATTCGTTGGGGATATCTGTGCTGTACTTCTGCAGGTTGATCAGCATGGGCAGCCTCAACTTCGGCAGGTTCTTCGTGTGGTAATAACTCCCGAGGTTCCTGCTCCTCTATTCCATCAAGGACTTCTATGTTGCTTCCAACTGGTGCAAACTCCAAAGGTGCCTCATTTTCGTCTGGATTTTCCGGTGGTGGTCCCTGGAATGTCTCAGTTCTTGTACCTGGTACAAATGGCTTAAGACGATCAAAGTGCACCACTCTAATCATTTTTCCATTCTTGCTTTTAATCTTATAGTCACATTCCCCAATGCACTCAACCACTTTAAAGGGCCCAGTCCAGGGGTGATGCAATTTCCTACATTGACCCCGGGGCACAGCTGGTGAATGTAGCCATACCCAGTCACCTACTTGATACGGAGCACCATGTACTTTGACATCGTACAAAGCCTTTTGTCGGTTGTGCTCAGTAATACCCTTTTTTCGAGCCAACACATACGCCTCTATGAGATTGTTCCGCAACGTATATGCATAATCACCCAAGGTGCAGGCTTCGTGTGGGGTTGAGCCATACATCAGGTCAACTGGTAAGTTTACTTGACGACCATACATCAAATAAAAGGGGGAGTACCCTGTGGATGCATGAACACTCGAATTGTATGCTAAACACACCCTCCGTATACACTGGTCCCAATCCATCTTATGATCCTTAACCACTGTAGATAGCATGTCTAACAATGTTCTATTGAACCTCTCTACTAACCCATTACAATGAGGATGGTAGGCCGTTGTACGGGTTTTGTGTATCTGGAGCAGGGTGCAGACTTCCTTCAACAAATCTGCCTCAAATTGCCTTCCTTGGTCAGAGTGCAACTGCTCAGGGGGAGAAAAGCGACAAAACATTTCATCCACCAACGTTTTGGCCACAGTTACTGCCTCCTGGTTCTGAATGGCATAAACCTCAACCCACCTAGTAAAACAATCACATGCTACCAGTACATACTTATTGCCTTGAGCTGTCACCGGAAGGGGGCCAAGTATGTCCACTGCTACAATCTGTAAAGGGTATCCAGCCTGCAGGGTCTGAAGGGGTGCCCTTTTACTAGGTGGTGCCATTTTCCTTGTGCTGCATGTTCTGCATTTCCTACACCACTCCTTCACACTCTCTTTCCAGCCGGGCCAGTAGTATCGCTCGCGAACCAGATGTATCATCTTACTTTCACCTACATGGCCCCCCATGGAGCCACTGTGGAGGTCCTGCAGCACACTTTCTCTAAGCACAGAAGGCAACACTAGCTGCAGGTGTTGAGATCGCCCATCAATACACAATCGCCACAAGACGCTATTGTCTACTTTCAGGGATGACCACATCTGCACAAGTTGACGACTCTCCCGACTCCATGTTTTTACTTCATCCAGGTTAGGAGTAGCACCACTTTCCTTTGCCTTCAGTACCGGACCAATTGACGGATCATTGAGCTGCTGGTCATGAACATCAGCTGCAGAATGGCCTTGAGAGACAATGCCAATTTGAGCAGCGAGATGGGCAGGACTGTACACATGTGTAACTCTACCACATTGATTACATGGTACCCTGGATAAGGCATCTGCATTCTTGTGCTGGTTACCAGGTCTGTGGACCACTGTAAATGTGTACTCCTGTAGCCGCTCAAGCCAGCGAGCTAGCTGCCCCTCTGGTTCTTTGAAGTTTTGGATCCACACCAAGGAACCATGGTCTGTTCGGAGAGTAAAGTGAACACCTAAAAGGTAGTGTCGAAAATGGTGAATGAACTCAACAACTGCTAGTAACTCGCGGCGAGTAACACAATATCTTTGCTCTTGCCAACTCAGAGATCTACTTGCATAGGCTATTACAACCTCACCCCCATCATCCTGTACTTGGGACAAAATTGCACCAATACCCATATCACTTGCATCAGTGTCCAACACGAAGTGCCTAGAGTGATCAGGAAAAGCAAGTATTGGGGTTGTCATTAAACACTTACGCAAGTGATCAAAAGCAGCCTGACACTGCTGGGTCCACTCAAATGCGATGTTCTTTTCCAGCAGTCGCTGCAATGGTTTTGCTGTAGTTCCAAAATCCTTAATAAATCTTCTGTAATAGTTAGCGAGCCCCAGGAACTGTTGGATATTCTTCTTACTCTCAGGAACAGGCCACGTTGCAATTACTGCAGTCTTTTCAGGATCAGTTGCAATACCATTTTCAGAAATGACATGCCCTAAGAAGCGTACTTCTTTTTGACACAACTTGCACTTTGCTGGTTGCAGTTTAAGGCCTGCCTGTCTTAGTCGAGACAAAACAGTACCCAGATTGGATAAGTGTTGTTCAAAGGTCCGGCCTATCACCACAGTATCGTCAATATATACCAAACATTCAACCCAGTTCACATCACATAAAACCCGATTCATCAATCTTTGAAATGTGGCAGGCGCATTACAGAGCCCAAAAGGCATTACTTTAAACTCGTATAGACCTTCTGATGTGGTGAATGCTGTTTTCTCCCTACTGCTGCTATCTACTTCAACCTGCCAGTACCCACTTTTAAGATCTAAGGTGCTGAACCACTTAGAACCCCCTAATGTATCCAAAATGTCATCCACCCGAGGAAGTGGGTAGGCGTCCTTTCTAGTCACAGAATTAACTTTTCTGTAATCTATACAGAATCGTGTGGATCCATCCCTTTTACGTACCAATATAATAGGTGATGACCATGGACTGTTAGAAGGTTGTATGATGTCATTTTTCAGCATCTCATTTAGAAGCTGTCTCACTTCCTGGCGGCGGGCTGGGGAGATACGACGGGGCAGTTGATGGATGGGTTGAGAGTCACCTGTGTCAATGTGATGTTTTGTGAGGTCTGTGCGTCCCAAATCAGAGTGAAAACTAAACACATCAGCATATTCCATAAGTAACACAAACAGCAATTCCTTCTCTGAATTACTGAGATGAGTACTATTGGAAACAATGTCCCACAATACCTTGTGCTCACTTGGAGATACCTCAGTGACTGCTGATATTGTTAAGAGGTGAGCATCGCTGGTAATGGGTGGGTCTTTGTCCAAAGGTTCCATCTGTGCGATTTTCAAACCTTTCCCCAGTCTCACTGCTTCCTTATGTGGGTTGAATACACGAAGGGGGACAGTAGATCCTGTTGGACAGACCACAGCACGGGCCACCAGAACATCACAGCGTCCTGTCTGACCCCTCTCAACTAACCACGTGCCTACTACAGGAGTGTCCCCTACCCCACCTGATGATACCTCTACCATGACTTCTGCCTCACTTTCTGCTGGGATGGTTAGTTTCCTTTGTAATACCAAACCCACAGTTTTGCTCACTTTCTGGTTCACATCTAACAGTGGGAGAACTAGTTTCTCCTTTGGAAAGCTGATTTTCCTTTCCCCACTATCTATCATGCATTTGAATGTTTCCAAAAAGTCCAGCCCTAATATTGCCTCGACGGTCATTCCCTCCACAACAAGAAACTTGTTTTCAAACACCACGTTTTTAGACAATGACAGGTGGACCAACACAATGCCCTGTACATGCAGAGGTGATCCATTCACACCAACCAGCCTATTGCAACCACCCCATTCTTTCAGCTCCATGTGTTTATTAGCTGATACCCTGTGCCAAATATCTGTACTAAGGAGTGAAACAGACGCCCCGGTATCTACTACGAACTGAACTGGGATTGATGCTATGTATCCTTTCAAACGGTAACTTATTTCGGAAGCAATGGACAATGCTGGGACTGTTAATTCTGGGGCCCACTTGGCCCCCTCTCGTGCTTGGCCCTTTGCACGGAGGGGAGGAAGTTTTCCTGCTGTTCGGGTTGCTTAGAAGTTGCACATTCGCGAGCAACATGCCCTTTCCCCCCACAGTTCCAACAAATTATAGAATCCCGCTTACGTGCATTCCATTTCTTTGGTTCAGATTTTTTGCCTCCTGCTTTAGAGGTCACAAGTCCTTCCAAGCGGTCCAACCGTTCAACGAGTTCTTTTATCGCGTCCCGAGCGGGATCCGTCTTAGTCTGCACGGAAGCAATGCTAGAAGCGGTGCCGTCATCCTCGTCGGTAGTTGCTGGCGCTGTGTTCTGTGACATGGGCAAAAACCCCACCGTCATAGGCTTACAAGGATGAAGGTACGACTCCAGCTCCGTAGCCGCCAGCGCTGCTTCATCAACCGTCTGTGGTCGTTTCTGTTTAACGCCGAAGGCAACCTGTGGGTTGTCTAATTGGGAAAGAAACTGGTTTAAAGCCAAACACTCTCGCGCCTTCTCCTCCAACTCAGGGTAAGCGCTATCGGCTAGCAACCGTAGCGCATCACCAAATGATGCCCAATCTTCGCCTTTCTCTTTCTTTCTGTGCTGTAGTTCAACCATCTTAAGCGTTCGCTTGCTATCTGGATCAAAGCGGCGTTTCAATGCACATATACACTTACTGTAATCTGTTCGCTCATCCTCTCCCAGCCTCCGAAAAGCCGTCTGAGCCTTACCAACCAGGCGCACGCGTATCCATTTCAATCTATCTTCATCCTTAGTCCAGTTGTTCACGTCCGCACAGCTTTCGAAATGGTTTATCCATTCGTCCCATTTCGTCCCAGACTCTCCGCTGAAAGTTTCCGGCAGTAGGAATGGCTTGTTTGCCATCCTGCCGACTACGCCAGTGTAACAAACGCTCGCAACCCGTTGGCACTGACAGCTAGTGACACACTCTAATAATAAGCACCCCAAATACAAATCACTGGTCCCTATTTATAGTGACATTACAGACAACATTAATGGACAGACAGTCTGCACATCCCATGACCAGAGTTCAGAGGTTGCTGACATGCGCAGTGACAGACTATTACAAAAGGATCCTCTCATCCCCCCATGGCCTACATATGCGCGCGAAGGTGGCAACTGTTTTGTTTACTAGCCACACCCCTTCCCCATGTGTCATCTTGTACACATAGATCATTGTAAACACACAGTATACTGCTTATATCTCACCACTCATGTTGGCTTGTTTGTTTGAATTAAACAAACAGATATATGTAAGTACACTCTTATGCCATGTACATGCACACATACTGCAACATACACTGCACACATAGACACTTATTATATTTTAACATGCATGTGCATGAACAAGTTTCTGTGGTGTGTAAGTTAAATCCAATGAAACGTTGACTTTGTTCTTTTACTGATGGGTTCAGGTATCCAACTTGACCAGCTTCACAACTGTAACAGCAGCAACAAGTGGTATGGTTTCTGTCAGTCCTGCCTTTTATGGAAGTGGAATTGCCTATAATGGTATGATGTATGTATGAATGTGCATGCATGCGTGTGTGCGTGCGTGCGTGATGAATATTAACTTTGTACGTGACTGTACTACTTCTGTTTCCTTTCTCTCCAGTGACTAACCCAAGGGCTATCAACTTCTTTGCTGTCGCTATTCTCAATTTGAATGCCTCTGATGCTGGTCTATTCTTCCTCACTGTCAACTACACAAATCCTACAGACCCTAACTCACTCAAAACAGTACTGCAGCTGCGTACAAACAGCATTGCCAATTTCAAATGTATGTTTAATGACTATCATATGTTGGTCTGACCCAATGATGTCCCTTCCAGCCCCTGCGTTTGTGGACACCTATAAGGCCAACTATGCTCCCAGGACTGCTAGGCTGCCTGGTATCTCTGATCCCATCACTCCTGATGAACACAAGTACTTCTTTGTCTTCGTGCAAGATATTGGCCCCACAAATGTGAGTTCTGATCCATTGCATGCCATGTACACTGCACTAAGTGTCAGATAGACAATTGGACTAAACTAATTAAATCTCACAGGCCATCATAAGTCAAGTTGTCCGTGTCTGTCAGGTCAGTAAGCCTTATCTGAGGGACTTGAGAGGCTGTAATTAGACTGCTTCTTACCTCTTACTGCAGAATGATCCAGGGAGCAGTACTGACAATGCCCCACTCACCTTGGTGAAGGCACGTATTGACTGCAAGAGTGCCATACATTCGACCTCATACAATGCCATTAGTAAGTTCACATTGAAAGAAAATTGCCTACAAACCAATCTGAATATACATGTACTATTCTTAATAAATGGTAGTTAATTCACTAATAGAGTTTTGGTAACAATTCTACAATATGGGACGAATCATGACAAAGTCGATCATCATAACTTACAAGTGAATCAATTTGATAATTGACTAACGATCCAATGTTGCCAAAGAACTTCTTGAAATTAATGTGTAAGAGTACCAAATGCAGTTCTTTCATGATGGTGCATATCTTTATGATTGCATTCATGATGTAACTAACCTGGCTGTTAGCCAATTTCTCATTTTTTACTGTTACCTTTAATTTGAGCTAGTGTCTCGTATTGTAGTGATCCTTGAAATTGAATAGAGATTATATTAAAACATTAATGTACTAAATGTTCATTCAATGGTTTCAAGGTTACTGATATAGAGAAAAATTTTGAGATGATTACTGTATTTTACAATTTGTAAATGTCATGCATATAAGGAGGATACAAGGAGGACTGTGGAAGATGTAAGGAGGATTTGAGGAGGATGTAAGGAGGATGTGAAGAGGATGTAAGGAGGATTTGAGGAGGATGTAAGGAGGATGTGAAGAGGATGTAAGGAGGATTTGAGGAGGATGTAAGGAGGATGTGAAGAGGATGTGAGGAGGATGTGATGAGGATATGAAGAGGATGTGAGGAGGATGTAAGTGTATGATGATGTGAGGATGTGAGGATGTAAGGAGTATGTGAGGATATGAGGAGGGATGTGAGGAGAATACAAGGATATGAGGAGAATATGAGGAGAATACAAGGATATGAGGAGAATAAAAGGAGGATGTGAGGAGGATGTGATGTGAGGAGGATGTGAGGAGTTAATGAGAATATGTGGAGGATGTGAGAAGGATGCGAGAAGGTTGTGAGGAAGATGTGGGAGGATGGGAGGATGTGAGGATGAGGATGTGAAGAGGATGTGAAGAGGATGGGAGGATGTGAGGATGAGGATGTGAAGAGGATATGTGTAGGATATGTTTAGGATGAGGACATGAGGATATAAGAAGAATGTGAGGATATAGGGAGGATGTGAGGAGGATATGAGAAGGATGTGAGGAGGATATGAGAAGGATGTGAGGAGGATATGAGGAGGATTTGAGGAGGATGTGAGGATGGGAAGATATGAGGAGGATGTGAGGATATGAGAAGGATGATGAGGATATGAGGAAGATGTGAGTAGGATATGAGGATATGAGGAAGATGTGAGTAGGATATGAGGACATGAGGGGACAGGAGACTTGAGGAGGATGTGAGGATACAAGGAGGATGTGAGGAGGATGGGAGGATGTGAGGAGGATGGGAGGATGTGAGGAGAATGGGAGGATGTGAGGAGGATATAAGGAGGATGTGAGGAGGATGTGAGGATATGAGGATATAAGGAGGATGTGAGGATATGAGGATGGGAGGAGGATATAAGCAGGATGTGAAAAGGATTTAGGGATGTGAGGAAGATGTTAGGAGGATGTGAGGAGACAAGGGGGAAAGGTGGTGTGAGGGTGGTGGGTAGGTGAGGAGTGATGAGGGTGGTGGTGGGAAGGTGAGTGTTTGGGTGGCGAGAAGGTGAAGTGAGGTGAATTATAATTTTGTTATTTTAAGCTAAGCGCAGACACCTCATTTCACCCCAAATGAAAGCCACATCACTGGTGCCAACATTGAGCTCATCCCTACTGCTGCATCCTGATAATGCATGATAGCATAATCTGTTGATGAAGGTCACAATTAGATTTGCAATTTGATCAGATGAATTTCCTCAGGCTCTGAGGAATGCAATATTGGCATATCGTGGTACCATGGCTGTGTGTCTAGGGGTATGTGTGTGTGCGTCTGCATCGGAGGTATTTGTTATGTTATGGTGTAGCGCCAACACACACACACACCTCATTATGTACCTGCACACATCATAGCAATGATTCTATACCATCATGATGTCGCACACCCACACCTATCCATATAACAAGAGGATATAAGGAGGATGTGAGGATATAAGGAGGAGTGAGGATGGGAGGATGTGAGGATGGGAGGATGGGAGGATGTGAGGATATAAGGAGGATGTGAGGATGGGAGGATGTGATGATATCAGGAGGATGTGAGGATATAGGGATGATGTGAGGATGGGAGGGTGTGAGGATATAAGGAGGATATGAGGATGGGAGGATGTGAGGATGGGAGGATGTGAGATATAAGGAGGATGTGAGGATGGGAGGATGTGAGGAGGATAAAATGAGGATGTAGGAGAACCAGAAATGTTGACAGTATTTTTTGTTATTGATGTATGAATGTTCAAACATGCTTTTTTCGATGGTGACAAAGGAGAAAAGGGGGTGGGAGAGTGAAATGTATGCTACTTTATGGTTGAGACAGAGCTGACTGTAGCTATCAGTCTGCACAAGCTCTGTTGGGATATATGCTACGACAACTGAATTATGCGGTGGTAACCAACTCATTCAATATCTCACAATAACCACAGCAAATGTCTTCGAGTATCTCTTTATCATTGTCCTTTATTATTAGTTGGTTTCATTTGTGAATTCATACTCATGTTTTTTTGAGTTACATTAGATAAACGATAAAGATTTTTAAGCATGACAAATTGACAATCAGGCAAAGATAGTGGGCAACCCTGCTCCATTGTCCGTACCAATTGCACTCTTCCATTTGGTGCAAGAGCCCCTCAGAAATAGATATCCCAACCCCCCTTCCCTCGCCAACGCATGCATTTATACATTGCCTTCTACTAATGCTCCAAAATACTAATTGTTCCTTGGGGCGGCAATGCCTACAGGTCTGGGGCTCTCACTATTCGTACTAGAACATTAGCTGCAGCTATTCTTCTTTTACAATTGAATCACTGTGTTAGGTGCATATTGTGCACACGTGCTGCTGCTCTATGGACTTTAGAACATCTTAGAAGAGTGGGCTTCTGTGCTCATTTGTTAACTTTTCTGAGAGCCTTAACTTAGTTTTAATAAAGGTATCATCATGTTGAAATTACCCCTCATCAGGTGGTGCAGCGTTCAACCAGATGGGACGTTATTATCAGAATGGAGATTGGGCACTGTTCATGTATGGAGCCTTCACTACCAGTGTAGGGTAAGTGTGCACTTGCTTGGATACATCATATGAGTGTGGCTGTCTTCACCACAGGGGTGATGATATATCAGCTGTGTGTGTCTACCCAGCTAACAACAGTGTGAATGACATGACTGATGCCAATGGGAGGAATGGTGGTGTTTTTGACATCTTCAGGACTCTACTGCAGAATCCTAACACTGGCGTACAGACTACCACTGGTTATGTGGAGGTGGGCATTAATTAGGATTGCACTGATTGTGTGTAATGCAGTTATTAGAACATTGGAATTATAATTATGTGCACCAGAGTTACATGAGCTTAGGTATTGGACCACTGATCGCATGCATACTGTTCATGGCTGAACCCCTGATGACACTATTCATGGCTGGACCCCTGATCATACCGTTCATGGCTGGATCCCTGATCACACAATTCATGGCTGGACCACTGATCACATGCACACTGTTCATGGCAGGACCCCTGATTACACTGTTCATGGCTGAACCCCTGATCACACTGTTCATGGCAGGACCCCTGATCACACTATTCATGGCTGGACCCCTGATCACACTGTTCATGGCTGGACCCCTGATCACAATATTCATGGCTGGACCCCTTATCACACTGTTCATGGCTGGACAACTGATCACATGCACACTGCTCATGGCTGCATGCAACCTCGATGTCTTTAGCACCAGCAGAATGATTGAGAAGCATGCACGATTTTATTGCATTGATTTTTTGGCTTATTTGGCTCCATACATATCACATCACTCACCTCTACACGAGAAGGGCCTGTTCACAGGACATGGATGTTGATATGGGGGTGGAGCTTGATGCTGGTGCTTTTGCTGATGTCATAGTCTGGCTATGGTGTATGCATAATTGTCACAAATGATGGTCACATTTAAAATCCCTAATAAAAGATGTTTGCACTGTGTTGTTGCTTAGAACATGCATGTAACTGGCGATGCTTGTGAATCTGCTGCTGTATTTATCTTTCTAATTAGTGCACACCTGGTGGAAATGCAGCAAGACCAGACTACACCTACACAGACACTGTCAATACCATCACCCAGATTGGTTCTGAACCACTGACGGTGATCAGTGGTGTTAGTGTCACCAAGATTGTACTGGACCAGACCTGTGTGGTCACAAACAACATGACTACCAGAACCTGTGTGATGCAAGATGTGCTCTTTTTGGGAACAGGTGTGTTTGGTGACGCTGAGCGTGAGAAGTGTCTTTATCTCAGCGTATTGATGTCATAGCACATGACTGCATGCGATAGTCACATGGTCCCACACACATACTAGTAACGTTACACTGAAGGGACCACGCATGTACCAGTAATGTGTACACTGAAGGGACCACTCATGTACCAGTAATGTGTACACTGAAGGGATCACACATGTACCAGTAATGTGTACACTGAAGGGACCACACATGTACCAGTAATGTGTACACAGAAGGGACCCCACATGTACCAGTAATGTGTGAAGGACCATTGTTTTTTTTTTGAAATCCCTGTAGGCACAGGTACAGTGCTGAAGGTTGCCATTGGTTACCTCAATGGAAATGCATTCTCCATCATATCAGAGGAGATCATGGTAACCACACCCATCTGTGAAACCAATCACACAATATTTCCATTTGCACAGCTGAGTGACTTGTACCGGGTGAGGCAACTGGAGCTGGTGGTAGAGGTATGGACAATGGTGATGTCAACGTCATATGTTGATGTCATTATACTGGTGATGTCACCATGTGGTGATGTCATCATCCCACCTGCCACTCTTCATCTCCAGGGAGGAGTGAAGTACCTCTATGTGAACACAGACACCTCCATCTACAGACTACCACTTCAGAGGTGTACTAGATACCTCAGCTGCAGGTGAGAGGTGGAGGGGTTGTGAAGAGTGAGGACAAAGGCAGGTGAGAGGTGGTAGAGGAGTATGGCTCCACTACCACAGGCAGCACTCCAATCTAATGCTTCTAGCCACACCCTATAACCACATCTTTCTAACCACACCCACCCCATCTACCCACACCCCTCTAATCACACCCATCTAACCACATCCCTCTGGCCACACCCTCTAAATACACTCTTCTTTCCACTCTAAAACACAGTACCTGTGTGGCTTCCAGAGACCCATACTGTGTGTGGAACTCTTCTCTGTCCCAGTGTGTGGTGTCTTCTATAGTACCCACCATGTCCAATAGTTCAGCATCAGTACCCAATGGGTGAGTTTGTACAAAGTAACTTACCACACTGAGCTAACTGTTCCATCACATGATCAGTATCTACCAGAACATCCATACAGGAGTTGATAACAGCTGCCCAGGTAACGTACATTCAGTCTCTACTGGTTATGCATTATGACCTTACATCACAAACATCTCTTCCTGTTCAGTACTGTTTTGGTTCATTTTAGTATATTAGAATTGATACAATTTTTTTTTGTTTCATCCTTTCTACTAGCCTCCACAACATCGAGTCCTACCACACCTGGAACGACATCTGGAACACCTGGGACAACACAACCTGGGACAACACAACCCGGGACAGTATGTACGTCCGCGTAACAGCACCACCGCACAAAAGTACATAGCAACGCGTACTTAGTGACAAAACATTGCTTTGCATGTAATTGTCCCAACACATTGCAACATGGCTGCAGTGTACATGGGGGAAGTAATTTCTTTTTTACAAAGTACATGCATCCATTTTAAATCAATGGGACATGGAGAACTTAGTTCCTTTTGCAGTAGTTATGAGCAGCTTGCAGTGCAAAAAGGCAGTCACCTTTAGACATGAATTATAATATGCATAGACAATAGCTCGCAATGTGACGGACAGATCTGGACAGATGATGCTTCTATATGTCCTACAGTGGTGACAGAGCAGTTCAAGGAGCTCAGCTCATTCATAACAAATGTGAGGGTTTTCAAGGTCATGTGTAAAACTTACAATCTAAACCTCCATCAGCAATCCATCAGTGCAGAAAATGTGGTATACATTGCATCACAGTTACAAGCTGTTGTGTCTCAAGCTACAGGGGTGGGGGACCAAAGTGCTCCAAACCTGGCCATTGTGACAAATGTGATCACACAAATTGCCAACATATCATTACCAACAACTGCACCTGTGCAGCTTGAGGTACAAGATGAAGGAGCCATTGTTTTTTTGATGCACATTCACATTTTATATCTCATCAGACCATCATCAATATTGTCAGTATCCTAAGCAGTATACAATATTGGCCACCAATGGTACTCGAAAAAAGTGGTTCAATGTAATGGCACATGTTAGAACTTTTTGCCATTTTAAACCGATGTTCATTCCCAGAATTGTTAAGGCATTTGAAAACATTGCTTCAAGCCTAGTTGAGCAAGAAAATTTCACATCCTTTGTCTCTACAGAAAACCAAACAACATTAGTAGCTCAAAAGGTTTGCCTCTGATGAAGTGTGTTTACAAAGTAACTCTGCCTATCAGATTCCTCTAGCTAACCTTTCTACTGAAGGAATCAGATTTAACTATTCAGCACAAGATGTTGGAAATAGCAGCCTAAAAACAGCAAGCACTTCCAGCATCAATACTGCTCCAGCATATGCTGCATCTGTTTTCTTACCATCATCATTGTTCAAATCTATAAATAGCACTAACGTTGGGATAATTTTCACCATCTATAACAGAGCATCATTGTTCCCACTAGCTAATTCATCAAACAACAGCAAGATAGCATCTCTTGTTCTTGGCGCTACAATTGTGGCCTCATTCGCAAACCTTTCAATCCCAATTCCGTTTTTGTTCACCATTCCTAGCAAGGTAAGATTATTGTAAAAATGTGTTGAAGCAGTTATAATCTCTGCATTCAGAATTATTCAAGATATGACTGCGTCAGTTGGAACTTTAGTGCAGCAGGTACTGTGAGAGATGGGAGAGAGTTGGTAACTATAGGTGCATGGTGGAGGGCGGGTACCGACAATAAATTAGTTCTGTGTGCATGTACTATAACTGTAATTGGATTTTTATTTTTAAAAAGAAAATATGCAGCTGTTTGTTAGGACTCCACATACTACATTTACCATCAGGAGGAACAGGTAACTGGACTACTGAGGGATGTATCACCAACGTGAGCAATATTTCAAGTAGCCAAATCCAAATACAGTGTCAATGCTCTCACCTGACAAACTTTGCCATCCTAGTGGTGAGGGTTGTGCAGTTGTATACATCACTCTTACTTTGATCATTGCAGGACATATCAAGCAGAATCAGACCTGAACCTCCAAGTAAGCCTGTTCAACGAGCATTGGAAGCCATCACCTTTGTTGGAGTGTCGTTGTCTCTTCTTGGACTGGTTATAACTATTTTGAGCCTAGCACTAATAAAGTAGGCTATTAGTACAGCTGAATTATTAAACGTTGCTTGATCTTTATTGTGGACACCTCAAAATTGCTCAGGAAACAGAGAGAGAAGGATGTATCCAAGTACCACATTCAACTGTGCTGTGCCTTCATTGGTATGCTGCTGGTGTTTGTGATTGGAATTGACAGGACAGAGAACTATGGTGGCTGCGTGTCTGTGTCTGTGTTGATCCACTACTTCACCCTGGTGGCCATGATGTGGATGGGGGCAGAGGCCTTGCTGATGTTCCAGAAGCTTGTCCTTGTTTTTTTCCAAACCACCACACGATACATTGTGGTTCTGTCTTTCATCTGTTGGGGTACGCTTTGCATGGTATGCCATTTTAGTACGTATTATTTTACTCCTTCAGTGACACCATTGGTTCCGGTGACTATTCCACTGGCCATGGATCGAAATCTGATTGTCAAACATGACACACCTTATGAATAGTGAGCCAACTGCATGCTTGTGCACACACGTCTCATTCCAGTTGTATTTCTCATATTCCTTATAGTTGCTTCATTAGTAATATTGCAGTATTCTTTGCCGCATTCTTGGGACCAATTTGTCTTGTTCTGGCCTTCAATGCAGTCATATTTGTTGTCGTGATTATAGTGCTAATTAAGCACGTGCTGAAACGATCAAACAGCAACAACAAAAATCATGATTCCATTCAACTGATGATAAACATCACTAGCATATTTGTCCTGTTTGGCCTTACATGGATCTTTGGGGCACTGACAGTCCTGAAAGCTGATCAGACTTTTCAGATTATGTTTACATTGATCAACTCGCTCCAAGGTTTCTTGATATTCATTTTCTTCTGTGCAATGAACAAGGACGTTCGACTTGAGTGGTTTCAACTTGTTGTATCTTGCCACAAAAAATGCTCTTTATCATCACAGGCTCATGAAACAACTTTACAAAAAGCTGATACTGACGAATCTGCCTTCACTAATAAAAGCCAACTTTATGGCCATGAACTCGCACATTCAAAGGTAGTGTGACAGTGACATAGTGGAGGAAACAGTGCAAGACTATACTGAGTTGAATATGTGTGCATGAGGTCGCTAAATTTCAAACAATGGCAAATAATTTTAAAGCTGTTACTAATTATACGGATTACATTGCTCTTTTAGTGTATCAACAAAACTGGTTACATGTTGTCATGTGTGGTATGTCAGGCATGTGAATGCGAACGAGGCATGCTGCTCAGTACATTCTTTCAATTTTATTTAATACCAAATAGCTGGATACAATCTGCAGTAGATTTCAACATTAATAAACAAATAACACTGCCTGGGTATAGAAAGTCTTTGGAATAATGGATTGGGGACCAGACTTGTAATGATTGCCTGAGACCTCACTAATATGACATGCATGTTCTAACTCATGTGAGTAGGCTGCAAGCCCCACAGCCGGATAGTGGAGCCATTGATATTTTCCAAGCTCAAAGGAAAGAGCATTGCTTTTTTCCATAGGAAATGGGCTGATGAGGACACGAAGGAAATAAAAAACGCTGGAGTTGCAAAGCTGGCTTATCGATTTACTTGCTGTAGGAAACTGCAGTCAAGCTGTTGAATGACACTGTCGTGATCAGCACAGTTACTTAGTCAGTTAGTTAGAACTGCAAATGTTGTGCCAGTTGGATTGTTGACAGTGGGTTTACTTGGATTAATGTAGTATGACTACCTGGTGCTAGCTTCAGATGGCACAACATGATGGTGGAGTGGTTGTTTTGCTGCACAGCTTGAGAAGAGTTCTTGCCAAGATAATAGCGACATGTTGCAGCAATGAATAATTAATTAGTGGTCAAGTGGTTTAAATTTGCCCCCTACCCGTCGGAAAAATTCCACCGGAATTTCGGCGGCAGTTTCTAATTTCACAAAATGCAAGCATTTTCCAAATTATATACACATCGCATACTACCGACAACGGTCAGTAAACTACATGGTGACCTAGTGGGTCTAGGGCAGTGTCAGGGCAAAAAGGGCAAGTGGAACCTCCTGAGGTGTCAAGACCCAGCCACATCTAAGGACAACCTGACACTCAGTATTGTCAAGGTGCTGGTCCAAACCAGTGGAAGGGACTACAAATATCCAAGAACCTGCATGAGGGGCAGAGACAGAAAGGATTTGAGCCTATTACTGTTAATGCACCTATCATTGTTACGTACCTGCCATCATCTGGGTTTAAATTATTTTGGACTTACGATAGTAACGTTAGTGTTATAGCTGTATTTTAGTGGTGTTATGTGTAGTCAATAATAATATTATTATTTTTATTTATTTTTAAAGATTAAAGGCTTATAGACATGTATGTACACACAAACTACACAAAAGTCAGCAAATGCAGCCCTCGTGTAATAGTCCTATATTTAGCACACTTCGACTAAGGCATATGCTGTTTCTGTGCTAAATATAGGACTATTACATTTTCCCTTCTGATAAAACTCGTTTCCTTGCTTTTTACACCAGTATACTATTTGCCTGCAAAACCTATATCCCACCAACTTTCTCAGAGAGAATGTTTTTATTTACTTGCTTCCTTAATTTTTAACACCCAAATAGGTACTTTTGCTTAATTAGACTTGATAAGACCGTATATAGGCTTTTAGGCTTTTGTGTATCAAAGCCTAAAAGCGAGTCCTCTAGCAAATTCTAAAGCTATTGGTGCAATTTTCATTGCTTAAAAGTGTTCCTGTCCCGAGTTATGAGTTCCCAAGAAGAAGAAGAAGCAGACGACCCGCCCATTATTTTTGGAAGGGGAACGAGGACAGCAGTATTTTTCGTTCTCGACAACCACGCGGTTCTACGACGTGAAACAAAAACGGAACTACTCAGTTTTGACTTGTAGATCGATTGCCGCAACAAGTTAGACTATCCGATCGTCGGGAGCGAAGCTACGGTATAGGGTCGCGGGATTTAATTAAATTCATAGTCGGGGTCAAAACCTATATGGAAGTCTCTAGCGAGACTTCCGATAAGAGAACTCCTACTTATATCGTGCCCCAAGTGTCACAAAGTTCTGTACTGTGTTCAGACTATTTTATGATTGATGCAGTGTGTAATGATCTCTCCCAGCAATATGAAGAGTCAGCTGAGGCTGACCTAGACAATAGACCAGGGTCTTTCATTGTTGTTATCTTTCTATTTTAAACTTCACTGAGGCTGAACCTTGCCGAAGCCTACATCATTCTTTCATGTTTGTCCCAGTTTAATTGTACATTTAAAAAATATCGGCAAACCATGCCTAAGTTATATTAGCATATGTTACATGTCTTGATGATTCCATAATACATCATGGTTATGAGACACAAATAAGCTGGCAATTCACAAGTTCATCAATGTTCCAATGATGAGCATATCACATAGCTATGCAACAGCCTCCTGCCCCCACTTTTGAGAAGGCCACATCGAATGATTCCATGGTAGTGAAAAAACCGATTGAGGGAGAGGATGAATGAAATGACACTTATGAGGATGGACAATACACCTTACATGTACATTACCAATGGGTTGGTTCTAGACACATTAAAAAACTACATATACATGTACACACTCACTCGGTGTTTTTGCTAGTACATATATACACTGAAAGTAAAAATGCACCGAGTGACTTTTTGCTCTTGTTATGAACGCTTAGTGTTCAGTGACGAAAATTTAGCCCCCCCCCCCCCCCCCCCCCCCCCCTTCCAAACTGAAGTCTCTAGGTGGTTTATACATGCACATGCAAGTAAGCCTACATACATTTTTTAAAAAACTCTAAAACCTTTCATGTTACCGAAACTATTCCAGGCTTTTTCAAAACACATAATGGTCCTTGGGGACTATGTTATTTTCATATGGCAGATTTTGTCACTGATAGGAGAGCTACAATATAAATGTGCATGTAGAATGTGAGCAGCTGAATGTGTAAGTGAAGTTGTCTAAATAATGCTTTTCTACACTGGTGTTTCTTGCTTTGATGAACCAAAAGGCAAAGAAAAAATTGCTGGTTACAATAAACTTGCTGCGTTGCAATATAGGGCTAATGCTAAGGTTAAGAGGCTTTTGTGAGTAATTGTGTAATGGTCATTTTGTAAGGATAATGTTGTGCTATGGCCAAAGTACAGTACTATGTAGTCACAGAAGCATGGCCATTATGTAGTGTAGCATCCAGGTTTGTATCTCTGCCTTAAAGCAAAACAACAAATGTGCGTGCATAATTCAGCATCCTAAAAAGGAAATAAAATATTTATGTGTAAAAATGATTGCGCACCTTTTCATGCAATCAATTGCAACATCTAATCCTCATTCCTTCATATTGTTCCCTGAGTGGAAATTTTTCTACAAGAGCTAGTCATCAATTCTGACAACCTGAGCAGTTCTTAAAACTTGATTGGTTGCTTCAACCATTCGTGCAGTTCATACCTGCCAAACAAACCCACTGCTTTTGCTTACATTTTCCCCAAAACTACACACAGCAAAAACTGACAGCAATGCAATACCAAATTATCAGATAACAGGAGATGCGACAGGATACAACATTTGAGCGGCTTTTATACATACAAGAAAAATGATATTACATGTATAAACAATGCTTAATGCTGTACAAGGACCCATGTGTAGGTCCCAGGGTTTATCATGTGTATTTATTTTTTTTCTCCATAAATTTGTTACTCAGATGGTTAAATTAAGAACATTATCGTGGGGCTTCATCAGCGCCATGTCACTGATTGGTAATTAGTTCCAGTGTTTATTAAAACATACGTATTCAGTCGTACACTAAACACGCGTTGTCGGCTTTGCATTTGAGTCAAGATCTAACAAAATTATACGTTCAATCGTGTGACCTTGGTGATTTTACACAGCCAAATACAGGAATGACTACCGAACGGATATGTTCCAGATTGTTGCGACAACATTCATGCCATGTTGTCGCAACAATCTGCATGGAACATATTCGTTTGGCAGTCATTCCTGTACCAGGTTGTTAAGAGTTGGCTGTGTAAAATTATTGCATTGGGGGCAAAAGTGTGGTGTGCGTGTATATGGAATAATGGTAAAACATGCTGCGTTGTCGGATGCCTGAAGAGATCGGACAAGGACTAAAGTATAAAGTTCTTCCTTATACGTATACCTTGGGCAAATTTCTGGCACAGCAAAGAGCAGAAAGAGTTGCCGTCTCGGAGGCAGCCATATATACGGATCTGTTTCTAGACCTGCTGCATATCGGTCTCGAGCGACGGCAGACTAACTCTGGATATAATCCGAAACACGCTTCATTTCATTCACGCGAAATACTCGCTTGCCCCCAATGTAAAATATTCTACGATATACATATTGGTCAACATGACAATGCGCGTCGTGACGTAAGCCATGCAACCCCTCTATTATGGCGGCGACGGCCCTGCAATCCACAAGAACACACGGACTCTCAATTGCACGCACAGGAATTAATATTGCTGCTAGCACACGTCAACTTTGATGACCCTTCCTGGAAATTTTATAGTACCGCGTTAGTCTCTGTTCGGCCCTCTTATAATTAACGCGCCTACAATGCTTGTATACATTTGATGTGTCCACATAGGTATATACAAATTTTGCCACTACTATAAGATCATGAGATCCATGCAACCCCTCTATAGAAGTGGTCCGTTTGATAAAACTAACGCAGAGGTTAATATAACGCTGCATACAGACTTCAGACTTCAAAGGGGGGGGGGGGGGGGGGAGGGTGGATGGGTGGGTGGGTCCGGAAATTCCCGGAATACTCTAACCCTCGAAATACAAACATCCGAGGGGATGAAATTTTTGGGCGCTATTGTATGTAAAACTGTATATGTGCAAAACGCACGCACACACACATGCACACACATACACACACATGCACACACTATACATACGCGCACACCCACAGACCCCTCGCACACACAACCTAACTCTTCCTTGCTCGATCACTTGAATCACCTTCAATTGGCTCTGGTTCTTTTCCTGCTGGTACACCAAGGGCACACACGAGACCCCTCCTAGGCTGGTGGTGGTACTGGACCAGTTCATCCAGACTGGTAAAGTACTTTGTGGGTACACCTTCCTGGGACTGTCAATCAACCATGCACGAATGAATCCATGTTAGTGCATACGCAAGCACGATAAATTCAAAGAATTAACGCACAGTCACATCACCAGTAGTATCTCTGACATCACGTACAACTATTACACGTGCATGCAAGCAAATGCACATGTCAAAATGACTCGCGCTCACCTGCACCATATACATGCAAATGCGCACGCGCACACCTGCACATATACACACAAGCAAGCAGCATATAACATAAGTGCAAGTGAGCTAACCTGAACGTAGTAACGCCCATCATCGATAACGAAGATGCGATAATGGTGGACGCGATGTTGAAAGCTGGCAGAGCGAAAACAACACAATTGAATATACGCAGATATGCGAGAAATGAGCAACTGATCAAGAAACAAACAAAGAGTGTCGATGCAAAGCCTTTTGCCTTGCAGACCTTGCCAATAGCTAAACGTGATGATGCTGCACATATATAGGAGTGTCCTGCATGCGTGCATGTTTCCGAAATGGCAAGAACAATTAAGATTTTGCCTAATGTTGGCTCAATTCACCAGGTAACGACTAATGCTGATCGAGCGGGACACCACATTTACGTGCAGCTGCATGCTAATCAGTTAGGCATGCAGATCGAGTGGAGAAACTTACATTAGGGAAAGGACCTG
Organism: Eunapius fragilis; assembly: GCA_963681505.1. NCBI lineage: Eukaryota > Metazoa > Porifera > Demospongiae > Spongillida > Spongillidae > Eunapius > Eunapius fragilis. The sequence continues at coordinate 1,639,552 of OY811972.1, forward strand.
GCCTTCCTCCACTGACTCGCTTTTACGTATCACAAATGTGCCATCCACCTTGCTCTTCTTTAGCCATCTCTCGGTGTCAACTCTGCTCATTTCCACAAGCCATGGCCTCGAATTGGACGAGGCAGTCATCTCATTGGCCGCCAAACAGAATAATATATTAGCTCTGGTGTAAAGCTTATGTGTACACATCCTCTACCAAGAATTTTAATGGTGGGGTGGGGGGGGGAGGGGGGGCACCAATTATCAAAAATTACGGTATAGCTAATACTAAGGTACATCGAACTTCAACTTTCACATGCTGCAGGTGGATTACAGTGTACATCACTGCTACGCTTGCAAACGTAGCAGTGATGTATTCCACCCGCAGCTGCAATGCAATGGATAGGCCGGCACATCGAAAAAAATGCCACACCGACAGGATATATAAATACTCAAACCTCCCAGCTGCACCGGCTTTATCACAGCTAGGAATTGATGGTTGTTTTAACCGTTTGAAAGACAGATAGAACTGTTTTTTTACACACGTTTTGAAGCACAGAAGTACTTGTACTTGTCAACCAGTGCAGTAAAGTGGGGACGACACATAACGATGCAAAATGGATGGGAAGGGGGGGGTGGGGGTGTAGACCAGTGCATATATACCACGTTAACAGTGAAAGCTCCCTAGCGAATTCTATTCTACATAGAAGAAGGCAATGCGCCTATATCATTCCGGGTGAAAAAATAGACGCTATAGCACGTTATTACAAGTAAAAATGGGACACGTGATTTTCAAGACGATTATCTTCTTGATTGTGCAATACAATAGAGTTGAATTTTGCCTATACACAACGCGGTTCAGTGTGTATAAAGTTCCAAAGACCGGTCGCTTTGCCATGCATATCGCTCCGATGATATTCGCATTCAATGTACGAGCTTCATTTCGCGGACTTTTGTACTTTCCCTGGAAATCAAGTTTGTAACTTGATTGTGACTTCTTCGGAACGATGCATGCCAAACCGACCGGTCTTTGGAACTTTATACACACTGGACCGCTTTGTGCATAGGCGAAATTCAACTGTATTGTATTGCACAATCAAGAAGATAAGCGTGTTTTGGCGTTATTTATGCATGCATTTTCACGCGCGTAATAACGCTTTATAACGTCTATTTTTTCACCCGGGTTGTTACGTGGGACACCTCCCCGCTCCTCTCCCCCACAATATTACTACATTTTTAAAAATGATATATGCCTCATCATTGACATCCCATGTTCATAAGGCTGACAATGACTCGGCAGAACCAGCAAATCAAAGCATTGTAACGATATCGAAGGAAAATAGTTAATAACCCTGACATCAAAGAAATCATTCTGTCGACATCCCCAAAAACATTCATTTGCCACATCAAGCCAGGCTCCAGCCTCTGTGTTTTTGTACTTGAAATGTTCACTATCAAGAGGCTGAAGTGAAGGTTCTGCACACACATGTGACAAACCTCAGAAAGGAATTCGGCTATAATATCCCTCTATTCATTATGGCTTATGGAAGGAACTCTTCCGCGCAGGGACAGTTGAAAGCGTTATAATAGCATGTCTGATACAAAAATATACGTCATATTTTGCTTGTCAAAAGATCTTAATTGATCTAAAATGAATATAACACTTTAATTATTTAAAAAAAATCATATCATCCAGTGTGGTAAACTTTCATCCAGCACTTCAGATTCTTTGCCAAACAAATGTGAATTAAAGTGCAGGGTAGTATTGGTGCATGGTTCATCTCTGCTGGGGTGTTGAGGACCATTGGCTATATGTGAACTCACGTTACAGCCACAGTAACCCAATGACCTCAGTCTGCTCCTGTGCCCCTGGATATGCCTACAACAAGGTTGACCACACTTATCTGAATGAACAGATAATGTAGGCCTGTTGTTAGCATCAATGTCCCCTGCTTTAGATATTTCTACAATGGTTGACTGGAATCTGCAGACGCTTTGTGTCATTGGTGTCTCAGACTCCTGGTACTCTGGAAAACTGTTTTGTTTTTGTGTAGTGCTGTAAGACCTCCTCAAGAGAGCAGGCAGGGTTTACAGTGAGCTCACAGTCACAGTGTGCTTGAACAGTGACAGATTATGATGGAAAAAACCTTTTGTAGTGATGGCATACAAAAAAGGGTTGGTAAGGGCACTGAATGGGTAGACAAAGACAACCAGCCACCTTGCCTGACTAACATCAACAAATGGTTTATTGAATAGTGCTGAATACCCAATAACAACAATCAGTAACCAGCACAGAAAATCAATGATGATAATAGGTGCCATGTTCCTTAGTTGCCTGACAGTCTCATTCCTGCATTGCCCTAACGCTGTGGAGCAACACAATGCAGCGCATAAGATGATTATATATGAGACAAGGATGGTCAAGAAGGCAGCCCGCATGATCATTGCCAACAGCGCCCCAATGTTGACCTTGTCTTTGAAGTCAGACGTAACAAAGGAAAATACACTGCAAGTCTGCTGTAACTAATGACACCCAATTACATTATTATTATCATCTTAGTGTCTTACCGATGAATCAGTCAGCTCAAGCACGCAAGGCCTGAGAGGCGGAGGGGGCAGGCCTCATGCAACTATTGATATTTATATAGCGTTCTAAAAACGTCGTATATAGCATTCAAAAATTTATTTCAAGATTCGACTTTTGCTCTGAAATGGTATGAAACATATAAATGTCGTGCATAAATAGATTACATTACCTTACCGAAAGCGTTTGTGTTTCGCATATGCTCATGCCTGTGTGTATACTGAGCTAATCTAGCGTTGATCAGTTTCTCAACTGAAATAGCTTTAAATGGACTCACAGTTTAATTCCCACAATTAAGTGAACAGTGTGTATCATTATGCTGTATAGCTACATGTATATATAAGTCTAAGGGCTCCACTGCTCCACTCCCTTGGTATAACCTGAATGCATGTGCAAGTGCATGGTCCCGCACATGCATAGCTCGCATCCTGGACCAACGAAAGGTACGGAAATGACGTTAAATAAATCGCTCAATATAACTCATTTAAATGGGTTTGAGTTGATAACTGATCGGAAGTGATTGTCCCGCAAATAAAATAATATATGCATGAGTATAGCTGAAGAACTAACACGTTTTTCGCGTGTCGTCCTGTATTACCGGTAGTATAGATTACCTCATATAGAGTTTATTGTACTGATATTTCCATGGAAAAATAGTGCATATATACTGAATGATATACAAATATTGGATGTTATACGGGGCTACGCCTACCATCATTTATTGTGAAGAAGTGTCAAATTCTCCAAAGAGAAAAAGAACAGGCAGTGTGACATTATTCCTCTTGCTTGAATTTTCGCTTTCATTAAATTCATTTTGCGGACCATTATGCTTGGAGATCTAAAGGCTACGGGTGTGTATAATTATGAGTATATATGTCTCGAATCATTGCGTGTGTAACATATTGTATAACGGGTATACACCTCACACAGCGTATTATTAGCTATCACTCCGTACACAGTCCGTACTACCACCTAACGCATCCTACATGGTTTGCTTATACATATGCATGGAGAAATGCCCCATAAACATTAAATGGCGGTCGTCTTTTAAACGAAAAATTAAAATTAGACAACTATGCTCTATTTAATGAAACACATTTACGCATAAAGTAAATAAATAAATAAATGCAAAGGACCCCGATATGTTGCTATGCATGCGCCGTAAGCATTCAATGGAGAGAACCACCCGTGCCATTACAAAAGGATACTCGCAAACCATCCTCATTCGCGTCGTTCAATGACATCCATTGTCCATGCATTTATCATTCGAACGTGCACCGCATAGTGCACACTAACTTCCTCATAACCATTGTGGCCGCGCCCAGAAATAAATACAAATGCGTGAGCATAGCAATTAAATGGTTAGTTGCATGGAGAGGTACAGACTGAGAGGGGACAGGAACATGAGCTCAAGGAACTGGGCTGTCAATGAATTTTAAGGCATAATTAAGATACAGATTATTTCGTGTATAATTGCTAACTAATACGTGCCAAGAAGATGAGTCACAACAGAGAATTGCCTTCCTACTGTGGTACATGGCTGAAAGGCTTAGCTGATAACTGTTACATCGGTTATATCTAAACCTGGTTTTATTCAGCCTCGCAGTTGTACGGTGCATGTAATCAAGATCGCTGAAAAACTGTTAAGATAACGCAATGTGAGTATTCACGTACAATAAATCTACCCAGTTTTTACTTTTTGCTGGATAATGATCTTTTGAGACATTGTGAGAAAGCTGGTAAACCATGGCCATCTGCAGAACACTTCCGTTTAAGAGTGCACAGTACCCCGCGCCTATAAGAGTGCAATTATTAACGATTCATTTAACCTGCCATAGCATTCCTAGGACGAGGCATAAAAGAAATCTTCCTATAAAGTATCTGCTGTCGACAGATGAAGTAATATGCTTTCATGAATGCACATTTATTCATGCATGCTATGTACGCTTTGCTGTAGGTACAAAATTATGTTCTTTTGCAAAAATGCACTCTGGATTATTAGTACAAATTATACAAGCATTCATTCTAAAAGTTTGTGTTTCTTCCCGGTAACTAAAGTCAAACAGACCCCCTCCAATGCATATGTACCTTCATTGATAATTGCAAAACTAGCTATAGGATGATGCACTCATAATGGTATTTATTAGAATGTAGAATCGGTTATAATTACATGTCTGATACAAAAATTTGCCTACCAAAGAAACATGGATAAGGATTATTTCTAATATGAATACAACACTTTAAATTTAAAAAAGAAAGTTTATTTCATTGCAGACTCTGATCCAGTGTGTTACACTTCAGATTCTTTGCCAAACAAACGCGGATTACTGTCCAGTGTATAATTCATAGTAGTGGTGCCTGGTACATCTTCGCTGGGGTTTTGAGGACTGTTTGCCACATTTGAACTCACATTGCAGCCACAGTAACCCATCTGGTTCGGTGTCACCTGGATATGAGTGCAGCAAGTTTGATCACACCCATCTGAATGAATGGGTAATGTAGACCTGTTTTTAGTATCACTGTCACCTTTTTGGGGCATTTCTTTAAAAATGAACAATGATTTGCAGAGTTGACCGGAATCTGAGCTTTGTGTTAATGGTGTCTCAAGTTCTTCGTACTTCGCAAATTTATTATTTTGTGCAGTGCTGCGAGACCTGATGTGAGCAGGCAGTTTTTTCAGGGAGCTCATGATATGCTTGAGCATTGACCATATATGACAGAGAAAGCCTTTTGTAATGATGGCATACCACAAAGGGTTGGTAAAGGCACTGAACGGGTAGACAAGGACAACTAGCCACTTTATCTGGCTAGCATCAATAATTGGTTGATTGAACACTGCTGAATAACCAATAACAACAATTGGTAACCTACACAGAAAATCTATGATGACAATAGGTGCCATGTTCAGTAGTTGCTTGACAGTTTCACTCCTGCATTGCCCTAACGCTGTGGAGCAACACAATGCAGGGAACAAGATGATCACATATGAGACAAGGATGATCAAGAAGGCAGCCATAATCATTGCCAACAACACACCAATGTAGACCTTGTCTTTGAAGTCAGACGTAACGAACGGAAGACACCATGCAACTTTGCTGTAACTATTGATGCCCACAAGAGGCAGGGCTGCAAAAGTTGATGAGATCAGCCAAGAGAATATTGCAATGATGACTGCCATACTTATGCTCATGCCTGGTTTTGGACTACGATAGACTGTGTAAACACGCTCCAGGATAATAGCAATGAGCATGCAACAGGAGAGTGCACTAGAGAACACGGCAATGAAGCCTGCAGACATGCATCCAGGTCCCTTCTGCCATTTCAGTGCTGATTGATAGAAAATATATTTACTGTATGTCGTTGCATCAAAGCTGGCAAGAAATGTGAGATAGATCCCAAGGCAGAAGTCTGCAAATGCAAGATTCAAAATGAAGAACTGAGGGACTTTGATGAAATCTTTTGAAGCAAACATGACAAGGAGCACAGTTCCATTTCCAAGGAGGACAAGCACTATAACAGTCCAGATGACAGATCGGAGTGGCCAAGGTTTCAATAAATTGTCACATGGTGTAAGTGCATTAGCCCTGGGATAGCAACTTGGTGCCAGGGAATGTGACATGATCACTGTAGGTGGTGAAGGGGTTACGTCAGTGTACAATTGTGTATTATTGGAGTATTCCCATATGATAATAGGCCCTGGAAGTATCCTGTACACAAGGCCATATGCAGCTGCAAACCAATCAAGTATTGGCAACAGCTGTTCTAAATCTGAGCCATCACCAGGATTGAATGGTGGTATGACTGTCCTCATTGGTGGAAAGGTGGGGTTTTCAATGGGTAATGTAACATTTTCACTTTGTAAAGTTGTTAAATACTCTAGGTCGAAGCTTTCTTCCCATAAGCAGCAGTGGTAAGGATATGTAAGTTCTAATTGCTGAATGCCAGGACATGCACACTGAAATGGATCTGGAGCGTCATACAACTGCTCTACATTAACTACAGAGAGAGATAGCAAACTTGGAAAACCACCTCTCGGAAATATCCATTCTGAAAACATATTTGATGACAAATTGAGCCTTTGAAGATACACTGAATTGTTCTCAAATGCCGTGGGTGATATAGTCACTATTTTGTTATTGTTCAGACGTATGTCACTTATGATAATATTTCTCTGAAATAAATTATCAGGGAGTGACTGTATATGGTTGTGATTCAAGTCAACTCTGATTAGGTTGACTAGGTCTTCAAAGATCCCTGTTGGTAGATGGCTTATGATGTTGTGGTCCAAATAAAGATACTTCAGGTTGTTCAAACCTTGGAACAAACCATATGTCAGTGAATTAATTGCATTATAGCTCAAGTCAATTGTACGCAACTGGGAAAGTCCTTGAAAAGTTGCAACATTCAATGATGTCAAAACATTTTTTTCAAGCAAGACTTCGTTGAGTCTTCTGCATTCCCGTAGATTGGGTACTGATTTTATTCTATTGTACTCCGCAGATAATACTCCAAGCAGAGGACAGGTTTCACAAAGGTCCTCTGGCAAAGCTTCAATTATGTTATTTGAAATGGACAGTTCAACAAGGTTATTTTGGCTACGCAAGTTTGGAAGCTGAACAACATGGTTGTTTGCCAAACTCAACTGGTACAGGCTTACACAGTTATTAAAGGCATTGCTGCTGATCTGGGTAATATTATTGTTGCTGAGATCAAGAATAATGAGGCTCGACATACCATTAAGGTCATCCTCATCAATTTCCACTATTTGGTTGTGGTTGGCAATGAGTTGCTGCAATCTACTATTGGAAGTGTCCATCCTTGGCAGTGTGGCCAGCTGATTTGAGCTAATATCCAAGTACTTCAAATGAACAAGGTTCAACATTGGTGCAGCGGAAGTGAGTCTGTTATTGTCTAGCCGTACTTTTTGCTGCTTTTTAAAGGGTTCTCCACTGATGCTGCTAATCATGTTATTGGAAAGTACCAGCTCTGACATGGCATATAAACCATCAAATTCATCTCCATTAATTCCAGCAAGTCTGTTATGGTTCAGTTTCCTATGATGAAACTATGAAGGTTGGTACAACTGTCTATTTGTATTCAATGATAACTACACATGAGATTTAAGACCACAAGTGAAAAAAGGAAGTAAATATTAGATGCCAATGTAAAAACAGCTGGCAAGCAAATCCATTCTGAAATGCTGAAAATGAACATAAAAACCTCTAGTTGATACTGATTTTGCCAGTATTAAAAAAACATAAAGTATCTTTTTATTTGAAGTTATCATATCTATTTTCAATTTCCTTTGCATCCAAAAACATTTCCCAGCAAAGAAATTTCTGGTGTCTAGCTATAAGAAGGTGGAAGTCTGAAGTTACCCAATAACCTGAGGTTTTTCACCTTTACTCCTTGAGATAATTAGTACCATTGCTATTTGAGAATGCTTTCTAGTTTGATTATTTTACCAGGCATGCAGACTCTATATGGCCTCACTGCAGTACATTCACTGCTATTCATTTTGTTGGGTACCATCACAAAATCGTACCATCAAACACATAGAATGGTAACAGGTATTCCAACCAAGCAAAAATATGTGCAAAGCTTGACATTATTTTACTAAACCAAATTATCATCCCCGCGTTAGTAAACAGAGCTGATATGAATGCAGCTTTATAGACACTGTCAATCATTATCAGCAATTGGATGACCTATAATCCTTATATACCACTGGTCAATGCTACTACTAACTGATGTTTACCTTTTATGCACCTGAAATTATTTGTTAGGTAGGTAATTTGAGCTTCAAAAAATGGAGAAACTCTTCATTAAGTCTGCTATACAACACATTGGAGTTCATAGCCAATTATAAGCCACCCATAGCAGACTTAATGAATGGGTGACTTAATTATAATTGGGGTGACTTAATTATGATTGGCTAAGTGTTGTATAGCAGACCTAATGACTGCTATACAACCCATTGGTGTTCATAGCCAATTATCCGCTGCAAATCAAAACAACTGTAATAAACATAGGCAATGCAATAGATGTAAAACACTTAATACTAACACGTAAAACTGCATGAGACCAAGATCCGGCAGCCTCATCTTCCCTTCACATGCAACTACCTAGGCAAGAGTCAGGCTCTGAATTTGGGGCATTGTTCAGAGAAAACTATGTACCATTTATAATGTCATTTTAAAAACGCAGAGTTGCTATAGGTTCTGAACTATTAGTGTGAAACGAGTGAGAAAATGTGTTTTTATTAATTAATTATTAGCACAGCTTATATCTTCATAACAGTTAAATTAAGGAATCAACAATAGCAAAAGACTCTTCTACATTTATCGGAAGTCTCGCTAGAGACTTCCATATAGGTTTTGACCCCGACTATGAATTTAATTAAAATCCCGCGACCCTGCCGTAGCTTCGCTCCCAACGATCGGATCGTCTAACTTGTTGCGGCAATCGATCTAGAAGTCAAAGCTGAGTAGTTTCGTTTTTGTTTCACGTTGTAGAACCGCGTGGTTGTCGAGAACGAAAAATACTGCTGTCCTCGTTCCCCTTCCAAAAATAATGGGTGGGTCGTCTGCTTCTTCTTCTTCTGCTTCTTGAAAACTCATAACTCGGGACAGGAACACTTTTAAGCAATGAAAATTGCACCAATAGCTTTAGAATTTGCTGGAGGACTCGCTTTTAGGCTTTGATACACAAAAGCCTAAAAGCCTACATACGGCCAATTTAATTATCCGTTAATAGACGTCACTGCAGTAGATTATTTTCGTAGCTGCCTCGAAATTGCGTTAGAAATAGGTATCGTCTTAAAAATGCGAACAAAAGCAGAACGAAGCAAAATATGTATAGGCAAGTTTCTTTCTACCTTTAGTAAAGTCTCTATTGCATATTATAAACCTACGCTTTGTTGCGATCGTTTCTTTCTCCGTCGAGGCGCTCGTGATCAATATACGTAAGGCAGTGAAATCGGTTCTTATTCGGAAATGACACGAATGTTGGCATTTTCAGTCGAAATACCAAGTAAGAGGACTATTATGTATTTTCTTTAAAATGTTGTTGTCTTACGCAAAAGTTCGAAATATGATGCCCGGCAGCAGCTAACCCATGTTGAAGTGAGTTCTAATTATTGCGCGCATGCTATGCTCTGTTTGAATACCCCTCTTTCTATAGGAACTGTGCAAGCCTAGCTGATTTTTAACCCATTTACCTTTGAAGGCCACTAATGGCACAATGTAAAGCTTTACTGTGTTTGAAGGTATGTTTGTTCACACAAGCTTCCCACACATGTGGTGGAGAGGTTCGATGGTGATATGGGGGTGTAGTGGTGATGTGGAAGTGTAGTAGGGATGTAGTTGTGCAATGGTGATGTGGGGTGCACTGGAGTGTAGGGTTGGATGTGTTCAGTACTGATGTGGGGTGATGTGGGCTGAAGTGGGGATGTGGGTTGAAGTGGTGATGTGGGATTCAGTGGTGATGTGTGGGGCACTGGGGATGTACGGGGTTCAGTGGTGTGGGAGTTCAGTGGAAATGTGGGTGATGTGGATACCCGGAAGCAGTGATGATGTGGGGTGCAGTGGTGATGTGGGGTGCAGTGGTGATGTGTGGGTGCAGTGGTAATGTGGGGTGATGTGTGGGCATAGTGGTGATGTGTGAGTGCAATGGTGATGTAGGGTGAAGTGTGGTGTGAAGCAATGGTGATGTGGGTGCAGAGTGATGTGGGAGTGGAGTGGTGATGTGTGGGTGTAGTGGTGATGTGGGTGCAGTGGTGATGTGGGTGAGTGCAATGGTGATGTGGGATGATGGGTGGGTTCAGTGGTGATGTGGGAGTGTAGTGGTAATGTGGGGTGCAGTGGTGATGTGGGAGTGTAGTGGTAATGTGGGGTGCAGTGGTGATGTGGGAGTGTAGTGGTAATGTGGGGTGCAGTGGTGATGTGGGAGTGTAGTGGTAATGTGGGGTGCAGTGGTGATGTGGGAGTGTAGTGGTAATGTGGGGTGCAGTGGTGATGTGGGTGAGTACAGTGGTGATGTGGGAGTGTAGTGGTGAGTGGGAGTGTAGTGGTGAGTGGGAGTGTAGTGGTGAGTGGGAGTGTAGTGGTAATGTGGGGTGCAGTGGTGATGTGTGGGTGCAGAGGGGATGTGGGGTGATGTATGAAGCAATGGTGATGTGGGAGTGGAGTGGTGATGTGTGGTGATGTGGGTGCGGTGATGTGGGATGATGGGTGGGGTGACAGTGGGTGCAGTGTTGATGTGGGGTGATGTGTTGGTGCAGTGGTGATGTGGGGTGATGTGTTGGTGCAGTGATGATGTGGGGTTCAGTGGTGATGTAGGATTGTAGTCTGCTTCATTCTCGTCCTCTTCCACTTCTACCCCTCTGTCCCCATCACTTCCAGCTGCCCAGCCCCATCCATGTTATCATCACTACTGGCATTGTTGAAGTCGATATTTACAACGCAGAAGTCTTCTTCCCTGTTCATGGAGTCAAAGACCTCGTCATCTAATGCCATTCATTGATTGTGTTTTGTGGGTGATGGTATCTACAGCACGCTTGGTACGGGCATATACTACGACCCGCCTCTCGACTTTTTAACCGGAAATAATTATAATACAAACTAGCGTGTCCCGTGAAAAATCAGTTACGCGGACGTACGTACGTACGTTGAAAATTAGATACGGCGCTTTCATTAACAGCTGGACAACTGAGTTGTGATTTTATGTGTCTATGGTGAGCCTACGACATACGCGATTCTGACGTTAGATCATTGGACGCGAGTATGTGGTTGAGTATGTGGTCTACGGCCGTTAAACATCCTTAATTACGAGACGCATTTATGCGCCTACGGCCGGTAATCGGATAAGCAAAAGTACCTATTTGGGTGTTAAAAAAATGAAGGAAACAAGTAAATAAAAACATTCTCACTGAGAAAGTTGGTGGGATATAGGTTTTGCAGGCAAATAGTATACTAGTATACTGGTGTAAAAAGCAAGGAAACAAGTTTAATCAGAAGGGAAAATGTAATAGTCCTATATTTAGCACAAAAACAGCATATGCCTTAGTCGAAGTGTGCTAAATATAGGACTATTACATTTTCCCTTCTGATTAAACTTGTTTCCTTGCTTTTTACACCAGTATACTAGTATACTATTTGCCTGCAAAACCTATATCCCACCAACTTTCTCAGTGAGAATGTTTTTATTTACTTGTACTAATTTAGGCTTTGAACCCTTGGGGGTAATGCTTTTTAATGAAGGGTAGGGAGAAGGCATAAGTGAAAAAAACAAATTTTATTATATACTGGACAATAGTAAGTTAATTATAGCAATTTCAATACAGAAACTATAACACTATGTTAATGAGACGAAATTTGCAAGGAAACTGTCAGTTTGCATTGGAGATAAGCAATGAACATGGTACAGCATAAACCTTCAGGCCCACACTTACAAAGTATCAATGACAGATTTACTGAAAGCACCCTGATGGATAGTGGTGATACTGCAATGTTGAAGGGACCTGCGGAAAAAAAAAAAAAGAAGCAGCATGCACAATCTCATTGATTGCTCAGTCTAAATAATGCTGGCATATGAAGATAGATTAGCTCAATTTCAAATTTTGAAACAATTTGCCATTTTATGCAAAGACACCAATACAGTATATGCAAATAAGGGTACCAGAGAATAAATTCTACATTTCCACTGTACCTCACATGTTCATTACTACATAGTAGATACACATCGAAAGGGTCATTCCATATCAATGTAGGATGGCAATTGCTCACCTTTCCAATTTTGGTTCAGATTTATCATATATACTCATCTTCATATGAGTATGACATTTGTTATAATATTATCACATTATGTGTACAGTTACATGTTGGCACCAAATCAGAGGCCACGCTACTTAGAATCCATCGATGATATGCATTTTGGTAGGAAACAAAAGGGTTAAACAAGAAATGGTTCAAAAGGATAATTAATGTATCATGAAGGTTGAAAATCATCTTATTTCTTTTAACCAGAAAACATAAACTGCACTTAAAAGCGTTTATTATTAATAACCCCCGAGGTGCTCGACATGTTTTATGCTTGGCAGCCATTTTAGGTTGATACAAAGGAGGGGTGTTGCACACAGTATAACCACATGCAGCTATCTTCTACAGTGCACTATTACGCAACCCACTTAGCAAGACCTCTCCATTATTTCAACGTAAAATGGATGCCAAGCATAAAACATGTTGAGAACCTAAGGGATTATTAATAAATTATGAAATAAGGTGCAGTTTATGTTTTCACTTGATGCAGTTAAAAGAAAACACGATGACTCTCAACCTTCTTGATAGAGTAATTATAGAAACTTTCCTTTTGACCATTTTTTGTTTAACCCTTTTGTATCCCACCAAAATGTATATCATCGATGGATTCTAGGTATCGTGGCCTCTGATTTGATGCCTAACATGTAACTGTACACGTAATGTGGATGAAGTTATAACATTGCTAAATGGAGATTATAAGCAAACTAATTAATTTTCATCACTGCAGATCCCGTTACCATGAAGAATATCATCATCCAAAATGAATAATGTCAACTCATCAGAAGATGAGCACACAAGATAAATCTGAACCAAAATTGGAAAGGGGAGGTGTAATTGCCATTATGAATGACCCGAAAAAACTGAAGGACCTGTGCTTTATGCTTACATGTATCTAAAACACAAAATGATTCGTTTTCAGACATTTAAATACGTGCTGGATGTAACTTGTGGAATATGTTACAAAAGCGCATTGCTGTATGATTGCTGTACACTGCTTCTTGGAAATCAATTTTTGAAGTGGGGAACCATGGACTTCTAATCGTTAGTGTCTTCCCCCTGTTCATGTGGCTATAGATTTGTCTGAAAGATATTCCAAATCTAGAGTACTGACAACTCATTCCACAGCTCTTTTCCTGGACTTCCGAAAACTCCTTTCATTCCAAGGTTTTGACACGATACTCATACTATATCTGTTTACTTCATGCATGGTCATTGAAATGTTTCTCATTTCTGACAGTAGCAACTGTTCAAATTAATCATGGAATAGGTGTCCCACAGTTATCATCCAGTGCCTTCAATATTAACCAGACAACTAAACCTGCTAACCAAATTTACTTGTACACAGTTGACGTGAACAGGTAATAATACACACGAGTCCAGCATCTAAGTAGATGCTCAACCGCGTGTATATACATCATTGAAGTCATGAGCAAACTTACAGTGTGGAGAGAACAATGCCATAGAAGACGTTCTTTGCAAGTACCTCTATCGGGTTGTAGTCAAGGTCAAGGTCTTGCAAGTGACTCAAGCTCAAGACACTGAAGGATTTCTGATCCATTGTTTGAATGCTGCAAGACCGAAGTGATCTGCAAACAAGTAAAAAATACAACATCCTATGATGGCGTTAATACAAGCTTTGATTTTAGCATGTCACAATACTTTAATAATTAAGCAGCTCATGTATCAAACTATAATGTCCTATACTGTGGCATGTTTGATAAGCATTGAAACGTTAGTAAATAAAACTTGAAATGATATTTTCACACATAGAAAAATAATTTACGTACAATGATGTGACTGATGGCAAGTTCTGAAAGAACGCAGCATTTAAATGAGAAAATCGGTTTCCATCCAAAGTGCTGAATGTAAGACCATTTCACAAAATAAAACAATGGTATTTTTAGGTAGAGGATAGCACAAATATGCAAGCCAACCACCTCAAAAATAATGTACAAGCATTATCCTTCAGAGTGGAGACATCTATACACCAGAGGAAGATACAAGTGCAACCACAAATGTACACTATACAAAGACCTGCCTGCTACCTGTTAGTGTGTTCTTTATTATTAATTGCTACATGTACTTCAAGTAACTTACAGCTTTTAAAGATATCCAAAATTCTTCTTATTCAGTGCTTTGCGGAGGATGGTCCCATTGGACAAGTTGCAGTAGGACAAATCACTGCACAGATGGCAGAAGAACATATATCATTGATTGGGACAAGAACATATCTTATTGACTGGTCCCAGAACAGATAAAATTAGTTCTGTATTATAGTTATCACTGCACAATTGGTTATGGTTCCATTTTTTTTTAATACTCATTTCACATCATATGTTCTAAACAACATCATTACATCTGCTTTGTTCATTAACTTACAGTTCCCGTATGCCCTTCACGTTCTTAAAAGCAGTTCCAGTCAGTGTCTCAAATGGGTTGTGGTCAAGGTACCTAGATAAAGATTGGGTGCATGGGTGGCTTTGAAACGTCTTTGATTAACATGAATGAAAGTGTACCAATGTAATTCCCTTTTATACAATCCCCCAGTGGGTGCTGTTATACTATTATGTCTTTAAATCTCACTGCAGCACTTACAGTGCTTGTATTTGTGTAGTCTTTCTCAGAGCTGCTGATGGTACCATTGATAAATTATTATGAGACAAGTCACTAAGGAGAGGAGGCGGAAAGTCACAGCAAAAAGAAATACAAACACAGGAAGGCTGATTATTAATTGTAAATGTTATACAGAGCCCCATATGTTCCATTAAATCAAACAGGAAAAAAATGCCCCCAATCACCTGCTGCACAGTGATGTCATTAGGGATGTGCAATGGACAGGTAAAAATAGTTGCACATTACTACTTTAATAGCAGCAAGATAGTTATCACTGCATAAGGCCCAGGCATTGTCACTTTAGCAATAAAAGCAACACAACACTGATCACCGAAGCACAAGGATATACATGTAGCACTGTGCAAATGATTTGTTATACGATAGCGTATTCTATAGCGTATATTCGAATATACCCCTTAAATATACGCACCTGCGTATAGAACCATATACACGGGTGCGTATATTGAAATATAATCGATCACGTGACATTCATGGTCGCTTAGCAAGCCTTTGAATTCACTTTGTGGCTATCTTGTCGGTCACCGTATACTAAGCGCTTCATATTCCGTGTATTTGTCCTACTCCCACCCCCACCCCTCGTTCCCGATTCAATTTAGAATCCAATTGAAATTTTAATAATTTGCACAAGTACAACAGAACAACAAACAGTCCGAGGTGACATCCAGCATAACTTCGTTCCAAGTCGCCTGTACAGAACAACTGTAAATTCTTATCGTCAAAATTATTTAACTCACCGCATATGTATCCTTTGCAAACTGTCGTGTTGATACAAGACAGATTGAAATGAAAACGAAATTGGCAACGCTTACCTTTTAGTCACGTTTCATCTAGCAAATTGTGAACAGTTGGGAAAGGTCAAGGAGGTTAAATGCTTACCGGACCTGTCAGCAACAAATCACGATGAAACAGTCTGATAATACCCGACTTGTCAAAGTGTCCGGATTCGCCCAACACGTAGCCAGTTACACGAACAACTTTAGACAAATGGACGAGTATAGCAGCACTTCGCAAAACAAGAAATGACATACCCTTTCCTACCGTGCGTTGTGCCGGTTTCGGTTGCTCAACAGGAACACTTGGGACATGCCAAACTGGTGCAAATAGTCAGGGGTGATTAGCAACACTATTTCTCGTCAACTTAGTCTTACCATTCAAACAATACGCTGATCTCAAGAGTCCATTTTCAGAGTCTTCGCATTAAAAGCAATCAACACGCGGCAATGGAATAGCCCGCCTAAAATTTACAAGTCACGTGCGGTAAGCAAATCACATTCCTAATTGGAGCAGCCCTATACCATCGCTCATGTCAGAAAGAGCACCAAAGATCGTCACCAACACAATGAATCATAGCATGTCTGTTACCATGCAAGGAAGCGATGGCACCTCGATGAGATTTCTGGAGAACCCGAAATCATATTTACTAGCCTAAGGATCTGACATTGTGGAAACTAATTACTTCTAAAGTTTATTTGTATAAATGCAATATCCGCTGTATACATAATTTAGTATACAGCTAACATGCGATCATGTACCAGTACAATACATATATACTCACGCTCGCAAGTGGCTGTGGTAAAAAATTTGATAGGGGATAGCTTCGAGTAACCAGTACGTATACATACATGGAGTGCTCCATTCGTCGACCGATAGTGGCTATAGCTTGACTTTTGTTCGCTAAAAGGATGCTAAAATGACCATGTCAGCATCTGTAAACAAGTATGATTATAGGACAAGGTACGGTTTTAACCGGACCACTTATTCCCCGAGGGAAGAAAAAACAGTTGTGACCCCCTGACGTATGCATTAACCGGCCCTCCCATACCGGCCATATATAGTTATAACCAGAGCACTTACTATAGTGTGGCTACACTAGCCTGTAAGATGAGAAGAGCATTTTAGCTGTGGCCAATGAATTTGCAAGTGTAATAAGCGCACAACGGGTTAATATTGCTTGGTCATAACATTTTAATGGCTGCCTATGTAAACTGTGACGCAAGTGCGGTTGTGTATTCGTGAAATATACTACAGTACGTCGTATATTTCAAATGTACTGATCCGGCGTATATTTCAAGTATAGTCCAAAGTATACAGTATCGTATAACAAACTATTTGCACAGTGTAGGATGTAGTGTGTGCGAAGGGAATTTGTAAGTTATATCGATCTGTATAGTTAGACTTCGATTTTGCGATCGAATTCCACACTGAATCAGTGGCGTTCAGGATATCAGGTCAGGCCTGATATAAGAAAAATTGGGAGGGGGGGGGGGGGGGGGGGGGGGGGGTTGCTGTCTGCTTCTGGTCCGATAAGAAAAGTGGGGCCTTCGTTTGGCACACAGCAAATACACTGTATGTTATCGTCAATAATCATCGTGTTGGGTTCCGTTTATACTGCATGCGCAGGGTCAAAATCAATTTTTGATTTCATAGATGCTTAAAGCACACCTGCGTATAAGATACTGTTCTGTCAATCATGCGATCATTTTACAAGTGATTTTAAATCAATTATGAAATCAATCGCGGTCTTTGACATGTGCTGACTGTCGCATGCAAGGCGGTGTAGGTTATTAACGTGTAAGGATTTGAAAAATTCCCACAAGTATATACACACAAGAATTTGAATATGCACGGTTGGTAGTACGATATAAAAATACTCACTGGTGTATCGAAAACGTGCTTATATAAACGGTGACGCTTGCGGATTACAATATACTACTCCGGCGTGCATGTATTCGCAAAAATATACGGTAATGATAAAACTAACGTTTGCACTGTGGTGCCTATAAAAACAGTGACGTATTCGACACTTGCGGATTCTTGAATATACGCAGGCTTATACTACTCAGGTGTATATTTTGGGTATTCTTCAAATATACGCAAAAATATACAGTATCGTAAAACTAACCTTTTGCAGTGCGGTGCCTATATAAACAGTGACGTAATTAACACATGCGTATTCTTGAATATACGCCGTCGTATACTTAAAATATACTACACACGCGTATATTTTGAGTATTCTTCAATATACGCAAAAATATACAGTATCGTATAACTAACTTTTTGCACTGTGTAGCTTTCTTACAGCATTTTAAGGTTAAGTTGCCAGAATGCATCTTTGGGTATCCTTGACAGTCTGTTCTGTGACAGCACACTGTAATATATATTTGCAAGCAGATGTATGTGCATAGATGTGTGTTCATGTGTGTGCACAATTTTACATAGGTATCAACAATAAATATACTTGTGCTTGATCTAAAATCTGGTCTAAAGTTCTTAATTGGCACGTTTGTAATGCAATTTTAAATTATTATGCATTTGAATCTGCTCATCTCTAGACATTGTCTCATTGGACAGTGCTATTTTCCAGGTGACAAAAATTGCTCTATTCATAATCTTATTAAATATCACTTTGTTCACCACCTCTAAGTGCTGGCACACAACTCATACAGCCACTTTGATCATGAAGGCCAACCACACCCAGTACACAGAAGCCAGTACATCTGTCGCATTCCTCACTCAATCAACCTAATAGACACATACTCTCCCACACAAGTGCATACACACCCTCAACAGAGGCTGTAGTTATGAACATTTTTACTCTCAGTACCAAATCTATTTTAAAGTGCATGCCTGTGTGAAGTCTACCACATCACATAGTACCACACAACTGGTCAAAGCCTCACCCATATTGGATAGTCACTTACATCCTCTGTAAGACAGGCATCATAGCAAAGACTCCATTTTGAATGCTGGTAATTTGGTTATTACCAAGGTCTCTATTTCAGTGTATGTGTCATGAATGCATTCATGAATGTGGGTAGGAGAAAGGCACACATCCTAACCGCACCATCAGACATGACACACCCATGAAATAGAACAGAAGCTGACACATTAAGACATGCACAAAACACATGCACACACACACACATGCACACGCACACACACATGCACACACATAAACACGCACAAAACACATGCACACACACACAAGGTACGTTATTTTTTCAGTCAAGGTGATATATATGAAGTATTTATTTCCCGTCTGCATACATACTCATATGCTATAGATTTCACAATTCAATGCTAATGCTTTCTCCTTATGTGTTGCACTAGGTACCACTACTATTCTTAACCATAGTCATGTATCCAGCTATTCTACGCCACCTCCCCAAACTATTGCACCATGCCAAAGTTTGCAAAATAGGAAGCAAGTGATTCGGTAACATGTACTTGAGTATAGGTCTTACTAAATAGGATTAATTTAAAGTAGGCAATATCTACAGTATGAGTAGCCAAGCTCAGTCAGTTTTTATCAATCAGGGAGGGTTTGGGTTACAACTAGCAAGGTGACAAATACTTTCTATTCACACAAATGTCCCCCCAAACCAAATCAACCCATCCCCCCCCTAAGCACAAATATGAACTCACATATGTACCAATGACTTTGCTGTGCTAATCAGAGAACTTGAAGACACATGTGTGATGTTATTCTTACTAAGATCCCTAGATTGTGGAAAGGGGAGGAGCGATATGCCATCAGATGAGTTCATCACATGATGGGAGGGCGGAGGTACCCTCATCAGATGATGAAAGGGTGGAGGTTACCCTCATCAGATGAGGGGGTGTGGGGACAGTGGAGGGGACACTTATCAAGTGAGGAGTACCATCTGGTCACACCTGTCTTGTCTACAGGCCTCCCACAAAATATTTTACATGTATTGGGTTTCCTAATACCACAACCTTGTTAGCACTTTAGACTAGTCTTCCCTTCTATATGCACACTGAAATAAAATAACATCCTGCCAATGTAAACACATCCTCCCTTCCCTCCTCCTTCACCCTCTTCCCTCTAGGTTTATCAGCGTGCCGATATAATATATTTGCCTAATGGTGTAAGGTATGTTGCATGTATACCAGTAATATGTTGACCGTTATTGGTCACATGACAGTACACTATGCATTGCATACAGGGGCTTGGGCTTGTATGTATTATGCTGTTATCTCGCTCTCTCTCTCTCGCTGTCTCAACAAAGCCGTGCATGCTCGATTTTTAAAAATCGTGTAGAGGTGTTTTTTACTGTTAACAAATAGTTGCGTGCTCAGGCACACACTCAGCCAAGCATGCTGCATGGATATGCACACATATATAAACACAATCGTGTACATAACTATACGCAAAAGAGCAACAACTATAGACCAGTTGTGGCGCGAACGTTTATCGTTGGGATGGCCTTATAAGGCCATAATAACGACGAACGTGTTAGCCGTGGGCGTCAATTTCGGCGGCCACTTTGGTGGGCAAAATGTACAGGTTATAGTATGGGCAATGGCGGATCCAGAGGGGGGCGGGGGGGGCACCGGGGGCACGTGCCCCCCCCCCCCCCCCCCCCCCCCCCCCCCCCCCCGTCTAATTATATTTCATAGTCGGGCAAAATAGCGTTTTAAATTGCATTTTGAATACAGCTATCAAAAGCGTATCCCCCTCCTGCACCCACCCCCTTTCGGTGAACCACGCCCATTTCGCACTTAATTCTAATTTTTCATTATTGGCGCCCCCCCCCCCCCCCCCCCCTTTCAAAATTCCTGGATCCGCCC
Source organism: Eunapius fragilis (assembly GCA_963681505.1). Lineage (NCBI taxonomy): Eukaryota > Metazoa > Porifera > Demospongiae > Spongillida > Spongillidae > Eunapius > Eunapius fragilis. The sequence goes on from OY811972.1 coordinate 1,660,159, forward strand.
CTGTATCGGCCAAAATTGAATGGTCAAGAGTTGTGTACAATTGGCTGAACAAATCTGTTCGAAAAGAATTGTGACAGTTAAACATTCTAATGTCTTACCGATCGCTAACTTTTTCGAACCGATTTGTTCAGCCGATTGTACACAACTCCATTTTGGTCCATACACACCTGTACACTTTGCCCACCAAAATGGCCGCCGAAATTAACACCACGGCTTAACACCATACGGATAAACGTTCTCGCCGCAACTCGCAAAAACGGCCCATATATTATAAGCAACGCACGCATAGCAGAAATCCATGCATCTATAACTCACAAAATTCTAATCCACGAAGCGTTAGTGATGAAAGGTATATTCACCAACTTTCGAGACGAGCAGTTAACTCTGGCTGAAGAACACGAACACACATTGCATATCTCCGTCGAATCTCCGGATAGTGCTGCGCTCACTGTCAGCAACGCAAACGTGCCAAGGAACAGTAACCTTGTCAGAACGTCATTCTTAATCTGCATCCTATATATTTTTGCAGCGAGAAGTGCACGTAATCGCTTTCTTCATTGTATTGACAATGACCTACAGCATGGCAAGGTCCCTATAAATGTGCTTAGGTATCTTTCAGCACCAGAAGCAAGCGAGTTCCAGCAACGCAGTGAACATGCAGGATTAATTTTATTTACGTTACGTCATCTTATTTATACGGTTGGGCATGTTACTTGCGGCTGGGAAAGCCGCTCATCGTCAGACAGAATTATATCGTATAAGGAAGAGCTCGACGCAAATTTAATTCAAGGCACGGATAATTATAATTATGTATGATATCACTATGCTTGAGCTGAGTCACTGAAATGCATGAATCCAAACCAGGATACTATATTTAGCACATTCTTGTTCTAAAATTATAGTGCATGGTGAGGAATTAATGGAAATCAAGTTTCTCTTGTCGAGAATGTTATTTGTATGTGCCACGGTCTTTTATAATTAGTTGCCTCACGCTGGGGCAGGCTCATAGGGTGCACATCCCAGTGCTCCGGTCAAGACTCGACACGGACATACTGATAAAAGTTGAAGTGGACCTATAGAAACGTCGTATACCATAGATATCTATGGATGCGTCATTCAAGCAGCCACTTAGTCCGACAGAGATTATAAGCATGAATAACAAACATGGATATGCATCGTCCAATCAAGCAATAAAAGGTTAATTGTGAATATGACACGAGCGCTTTTTCACAAGCTGCGTTATTTTCACACCATGTACATGTACTATACTGTAGCGGTTTCGCACTGAAATATAATTATATACATTATATTAAGTCAGAGACAACGTTAACAGAATTATGCTTCATGGCGTCACATATATCGTTTTCTGGATACTACCCCGGTGATCCCATAACTTCTAAAGCTGCTGAACGTGTAACTATCTCAAAATTTTGCTTTCAGCCGGATAGACTCAGTGACAATAGACAGACATGGAACTCACCAGAGCGCGTGTTATACATAGCCATGCAAACTTCTAAAGGTATACCACTGTTTTGTCAGCAAGCTAAGAATAATATGAGAGTTGCTTGGAGACCGACACTTCTTATAGAGATAAATGAAACCCTAAACTTCTCATGCCATGCATCCCTTCTTAAAGAGTCTGACACAGTAACAAGAGCTGGCCATCTGTCAACCTCAACACCACATGCCCACTCCTGGTAATTAAGAGCAGTACCTTCACCAGATCTGTGTCTTTAATTTCCTTAGTACTGAGGACCTTAAGCTTTGTACAAATGGGTGCGTAGCAGCTAGGCTTGCCACTCTTTGATACAAACAGTGCTTGTCCTAGCTGCTCTTCTTCATTGGATGCCTAGTACAGCAGGGCATGAAATAGGGTGTGTTTTGGCTTTACTAAAGGTTGCTCTGCCTAGCCGACATAGTTGCCCCGAACTGGTCTCACTCTGTCTCACTTTGCCAATTTTGAATAAATGAGGCAGTTAACCAAGTCACTAGCATTAAATCCTTTCCCTGAATCCATCCTTTCAATATGGCTGTATTGATATCTTCAGCATTCCCTCTGTGTTCTTTCTCCAGTGGTCAATAATGGCTCCAGTATCATCCTCCAACGGTATGTACCAAAGTCAAGTTGAAATACTTCGCTACAACATGTGTGACAATCTTCAGGTCTAACAGGTTGCGCAATGTTGGTGGTTCTGTTTGGGGAGTACAATATAATTATCAACATTTATTGGAACAGACTGGACTATACATCTTAGGATGTCCCTCATATCATGCACCAGTGAGTGGAGATCTCATGCACCGTTCCTCATGCAATACATGGTACAAGACACACACTGACCTGCCAACTGTGGCAATTCTTGAGTTAGACATTCTAACAAGGGCTGACGGGCAGTGTTCTGTAAGGAGAGACCAAAGAATGAGAATTGCCTAACTTCATTTCCCATTTCTCAATGACCAGGCATACATGAAGTATATTTGTTTCATGCAGGACTATTAGCCAACAGCTGCAAAGCTCTGTAACAGTATCAGCTTATGATCTATAGAAGTACTATACCACATTATACCTGCTCTGTTAGGAAGACGAAAGTTCTTCAGATGTTAGAGTAAACAAAATGGTGGTATTTGCATGGCAGAAAGCAAATAAGAGTAATTTAACCCCTATATTTAATAAAAACATTCTCTATAAGAAAGGTAATGGCATATAGCAATAGTGATGTAAAAAGGAAGGAAACAAGGGTCTAATGTATAATAGTCCTGTATTTTGCATCTTCTAATACTATAATTTTCCAACGTACGTACGTACGTCCGCGCAACTCATTTATATACTCGGCCTAGCACTTATTGGTTGCTAGGCATGTACGCGTACCTAGCTACCAATAGGAACGACCACCTTCCACACAAAAGGCGGTCGCAATGACAGCTGGTTTCCACTTCACATTTAATATCTAAATTTTTTTCAATATTTCATGAATTCAAAGTGGGGGGGGGGGACCGCATAAGTGCCGAAAGAATAAATGAAACGCTATATTGTGGCTCACTCTCAAGTCTCATCGCACAGGCCGAGAACATGTAGTTACTATCTGAAATTGCGCGGGCATGTTATAGAGGTTGCGTAGTAACCGTATGTTAGAATAGGTGATAGATTATATCAGTATGCAACATTTGGTAAAACAGCCGGTAAAAAAAGAGGAGCTAGGAGGTAGACCAACTGTTCATCTGGCAAATGAATAGCGAGACGAATAATCAGCCCGTGATTTTTCACGGGGACACGCTAGTGCAAACATAATGTGCGAAATATAGGACTATTACATTTCCCCTTCTTATTAGACTCTAGTTTACTTCCTTTTTACACCACTATTGCCTTCCAATTCTATATAATGTTTTTTATTACTTGTTTCATCTGTTTTTAATTTCTTCATCAGATGAGATTTAGTAACTAGATAAGACCATTTAATTTACATCAGTGACAAGACAATACAACAAAACAATAGGTTTGTCTGACATTGCTATGCTGTGTCATGTCTTTGGCCACTCGCCCTTGAGGGCTGTCCAAATAGAAATAAGTGACCCAGTTGCAGACCAACAGGGCAATGGACTGTGGGGGGAACAACACTGCGTGAGAACACCTCCCCCTTGTCTATCACAGACTGAACAACTATACAAGTGACCCTAAAAATAACTAGTGAGACAACATCATCTCTAGGTCTGCCTGCTGTACAGAGCATGCCATTTGCAGTGTACAACAATAACTTCTACTAATTTGGTATTACAGAATAAATTAATTAAAAACATAAGCACTATAAATAACTAAAAGTCACAGCAAGTGTTTGGTGAGACACATCTGGCCAAAATTGCCCTGGCATTCTGCCTCATGAGGGTGAGGCTGAGGCGACTGTAGATGCCCGACATCAGAGGTCGACAAAGTTGAGTGGCTACCTTTTTGGATATGGCCAAAAGTACATTGATGGCTTCATTGCCCCATCCCCCATATATATCTTATAATTTGGCCTCCACATATATAAAGTGCTCTTATTCTGTGTGGGAGGGCATTATATAGTTTCCATTCTTATACTGATATAGCTAGGTAGTAAATGTTACAACGTCTGATCACACACAGGGCCATAGCCAGACGGGGGTCATAACCAAAGGAACCCGTCAAATTGGTATTAAAATCTGATTTTACTAGTTATTTTACTTGGTCCTTGTCACAAATGTAGGGAACTAGCTCTGCATGTTCAATTTCAGTAATGAGCAACTTCTCTGGACAGTTATTCCATGTGTGCACATTTATTATAGCAAAACATGTAACACATGCATTTTGCCACTGTCCTGGACAAGCAATGCTTTCATTTATATCCATGGCTAATTCACTTATAAGGTTTTTATTTTTAACTCCGTGATAAATAGTTTAATTGAATTCTCTGTGCGCAATGAGAGGGCATGTCAGAATTTAAAATTTGCAATCTTGAAAAAAAGTTAGATCCCTTTCTGCTGCAAAATCTGGATAATCTAAACGTTACGCATTTCAATGCACATCACCACTATCAAACCATTATCATATCTTAAAGCAAATTTGAGGCATTAAAAGTTGTTCTGAAGAATGCAATAGCTGGGGAAATGTATGTGTATTAACAGAGAATTTTTGGTGTCATAACAGATAGAAGAGCAACCTTGATGTCAAGGTTTTCAATCCTTTTGCAAAATTTTATATAAAAGAATCATTGTCAAGGAACGTGCCTATGAAGCCGGAGTTCGTGAAGTAGAACTTGGATGTTTCACAACACTGGTGTTTTCAACTTCTGGTGGATTAGGTCCTGCTGCTAAACCACTTATACAGCCTAACCCTCTTGTGGCTTCATACCAGTTTGAGCTTTTTGTTCCTATGTTGTCTTCGTCGCTCAAGTATCATTGCTGCATGACCGCTTTGTTGCCATGCATGACAACCAGCAGTGGTTACCAGAAGTGGTTAATGCGAGGGTTAAGGATATGGTTAATTTGTATACTTTGATTTGTATTCATGATATGCTGGAAGGGGGGTGTCCGGATACCATGGACCCCCCCCCCCCCCCCCCCACCTAGGGCCAGTATCCGCCTTGGAACAACCAACCTAGCTGATTCGATGTCAAAAGGTTTCCTATTTTCTGGCTATCACTAACCACTTCGATTCTAATTGGATGCATTGGTGAATTGTCAAAGTTGCATGTCAATCTTTACAACTACATACAAACCTTTGCACATCAATTTCAGTTACATTCACACACAAGAAAGATTAATTAAAATCTTTTTTAAGACATCCACCAGAGTTGACCAAGTTACTGGGACCAAACCCTTTCCCTGAAGCCATCGACTTAGTATTGCCATAATGATATCATCAGCATTCCGTCCGTATTCTTTCTCCAGTGCTGGAACAATAGCTCCAGTTTTATCCTCCAGCAGATAAATACCAAAGATGGAATACTTTGCTCCAACGTGAGTAACAACCTTCAGTTCTAACAGTTTGGGCAATGTTGGTATTTCTGTTAGGGGAAAGGGGTGAGGGGTGGGGGTGGGGGTGGGAGGTACAATTTATAATGGTTAAACAATCAGTTCACTACATGTATATACAAGTAAATAAAAAACATTCTCGATGAGAAAGTTGGTGGCATATAGGATTTGAAGGCAATGGTGGTGTAAAAAAGGGTCTAATAATAAGGGAAAATGGAATAGTCCTATATTTAGCACACAAACAACATACTATATCCTACATATAGAAATGTGCTAAATATAGGACTATTCAATTTTCCCATATTATTAGACCTCTGTTTCCTTCATTTTTACCTCAATTCATTCAATGCAACAGTACAAGACACTCACTGCCAGACAACTACAAAAATGTATGGTTTTAGAGAAGGGTCCCAATGTATACAAAATATGGGTCCATGCCCTTTTACTTCTAATGACCCCATTTTATCTTCACTGGTCAGCAGTGGACATGGTGCTGAATGGATACGTGAAATTCCTTATTTTCGTAGTGCAAGCTGATAATTCATACAGTTGGTTGTTACTATGACTACTGGTGCCATGTTGAAATGCTTAACATAACCATCACATTGCATAAAATAACAATTTGGATTTACAATCGCCAGAGATGGGAGCTCTCACCCTCCTAACTGCTATTCGCTTGTGCTTTGTGAATATATACAATGTACTAAATGTGTTAGTAAATATGGTGTGACATCAACACTGTGGTAAATATAAAGCTTTCAATTACTATGGCGGAAATGACAAACATTTGCACTGCATTATGATTAAGAGTGAAAATCTTAATTATTATCAGGTAAGCTATTTGTCGATATAGGTACTCTTTTTGTGCAGTTGTTAATGTCAAAATGAAACAAAACAACAGAACCGAAAACAAGATCGTCGGTTATCAGAAGCATGAAAAGAAAAAGCCTGTATACTCTTTATGTAGGAAACACCGAAATATACAACAGCGATGGTGCCGATCAAGAAACATAATAGGCTTCAAACAGGCTACGTTATCAGATACTTAATCTAACTCTCACTTGTCAACATTTACCAGTATTTTTTTAAGATGTACATTGTTATCATCGATAATTGTAAAAAATAGAGTTAACAAGTAAAGAAAAATGTTCTCCAATGGGATATAGGAATTGGAGGCAAAGGTGGTGTAAAAAGGAAGGGAACAAGGTTTTGGGAATAGGAATCCTATGTTTACATGTATAGGAGAAACAAAAACAGCCTCATATACCTCTAACCAAAACCTTGTTCCCTTCCTTTTTACACCACAATTGACTCCAATCGCTATATCCCACCAAATTTTTCATTGGGAGATTGGTTTTCTTTACTTGTAAATAGACAGTTCTGTTTGGAGAGTACAAGATAACTATCAGTGTTTATAGGAACAGACTAGACTGTAGGTAGTAAAAAGCTTTGGGTGCCCCTCAAAATATAGTTAAATGATCTCTCAGAGTCCCTCATTCAATGCACTGTACAAGACACTCACTGACCTGACAACTGTGGCAATTCTTTGGTTATGTGTTCTAACAAGAACTGGATAGAAGAGGGACAGTGTTCTGTAAGGAGAGACCAAACAAAGGGAACTGACTAACTTCATTCCACATTTTCTCAATGAGCTGGCAATTCAATGTATACAAAATAGAAGGCTAATATTTAATCATTCTGGCATCTTGATTTTGCATGTAATTTGAATGGGAAAGAGTGTCTGTAAATAGCGGAACTAGGCTGCACTGGGGGCTCTAGACATAGAAGAAGTATATTTATTTCAAGCAGAACTGTTAACCAACTGCTGCTCAGTTGGTAAGGCTTTGTGACAGCATCATTTAATAATAAATTAATCACCAGTTTATGATCTATGGAAGTGCTATATAACATTACCTGCTCTGCTTCTCTTTGAGGAAGACGAAAGTTCTTCAGATGCTAGAATAAACAAAATGGAGGTATTTGCATGCAGCAAAGCAAATGACACTATACACTGTACAAAATTGTACATTACATAGATCTTCTAAATAAACTTTTCATAGATATAAATCAACTTTGCTGCCATATAATGCTTTTCTATTAATAGGATGTGGTTTGCTTAATCCATTGGTGTGAATTGAGCAGGGAAGAGTTTATAGACTTTGCACACCAATGACCAATAACATTGAAGTCATGAGATGCAAAATAGAAGCTACAGCACTCCTATATATTCATGTACACTTACACAATTGGAGATTTCCCCCCACCCCCTCCCCCCCAAAAAAAATTGTTCGTGTTTAAATGTCTCTGCAAATTTGTTTATTCATCAGGAAATAAAATGGCACGTACATGATTATGAAAACATACGTGAAAGCGTTAGCAGTTAAAGATATGGGCATTTAAATTTTTTTCCATGGGGGCGGAGGGGGGGGGGGGGGGGGGCTTGGCTTTTTAGTGATATTCATACTCATGGCAGCAAAAGTAATAGATTGAGAACCAAAATAGATTCCCATGGAAAGAAATGGTGTGAGAGCAAGCAAGAATACGAAAGGTAGCAAAGATATGTAGTGTCCCAGGCTGGCACCTGAAAACATGTGACTGTCTGACGGACTCTGATCTATATGTTGTGTGCAGGTGCATATGTGTGTATAAATGCTGTAACTTTTGTACTATCATTGTCTTTCTTACATGTACCTGGTCACTACTTGCTGAGTCAGCGGTCACTACATTGGTGTCAGGAATGGAATCGAGGAACAGAGTAGTGAGGTGCAGGCACCCACAACTACCAGCAACTCGCGCACTCCATCGGGACAGGCACAAGTAGTAAGAATGAGGTTACGACCCCCTTCCCATTTTTCAGCAGGAGCGGATCTTGTATGGTGGCGCAAGAGATTTGAGCTCTATGCCCGTCAGGCAAGACCCGTGTACTTCCTCTTTTGGATGACGAACCATTTCGTTTAGTGACACAGCAAGGATTTGACGGAAGCTCTGAATATAGCACGGTATTAAAGTGCTTAATGGATCAATACAACCAGGAGGGTAACGACCTGGAATGATTTCAGCAGTGTACTCAAAAACCTGAAGAGCGCCTGCCAGAGTACGCGGGGACACTTCAAGCCTTGGCTGACAAAGCCTATCCAAAGTGGCCGGCAGAACAGTTGAACGAACTCGTAAGGGATCAATTTATTCGTTGTATCCGTTCCTCTACTGTTCAGATAAGACTAATGCGTGAAAGACCAAAGACACTAAACGAAGCATTGCAGCTGGCTTGCCAATATCAGGGAGTGTAAGAATCGCAAAAAAAACTACAAGGTGTTTCAGCTAAGGTGGAGACGATGGCGGTTGGTAAAGATGACTCCGAGAGCGAGAGTGAGGCTGTTGCTGCTATAACTAATGCTACAAGACCAAGTTGTCTGGCAACCCAAGTGGAACAGCTTGGTAAGCAGATTGAAACGTTGAATTACAGCTGGTAGCCACGGAAGAACGTATCCGAGATCAAGCCCGAATGACGCTATAGCACGGAAAAGAAACGATGGCGTTGTGTGCTGGTACTGTAGCAAGCGTGGTCCTTTTAAACAAAATTGTGCGAAACTAAAGACCTCAGTCGAAACTGCAGCCGTAGGGTCTTGATTGAAAGTTGAGGGAAAGCTTGGCAAGCTTGTTGTAAAGATATTAATAGATATAGGGTCGGCTGTCACTTTGGTTCATGAAGACATGTGGATAAAGGTGCAACAATCTCCAAAGACAATCAAAGCCCTGGTTCACTCTGTTGTGGCAGCCAATGGAGAAAAGTTAGAGTTGGTGGGGCAAGTTGAAGTAAGTATAACCATAGGAGGGGTGACTAGAAGACACATGGTGCTTGTTACGAAGCATCTCACGCAAGAGTGTATACTAGGGGTTGATTTTTTGACTAAACACGCGTGTGTAGTAGATCTACAACAACATACCTTTGTCATTGATGGGAAAATAGTGCAGTTTAATCATACAAGGGTTGAGAAGATGTGTTTTTTGTGAGTATTTCGAAAACGGCGACTGTACCAGCTTGCTGTCAGATGTACATTTCAGCCTCTGCCCTTGACAAAAGGGAAGCAGGTGCTGCGTTGTTGGAGCCACTGGATACATTCATAGAAAATCATGGGCTTTTGGTGGCACGGTCATTGTCGCAAGTGAGTTGCAATCATCTGATAGTTCAAATTCTCAACCCTGGTCCGGCTCCTGTGGTTTTTAACAAGGATGTTAGAGTGGGCATGATCAAGCCAGTCACAGATTCTGATATTGTCTGTAGTATTGAATCCCCCAAGTCCAACAGACATGTAGGCAACAACGAGTGTGCACATCTCATTGAGCTGATGTTGCAGAATACAGAACACCTTTCCAGCTACCACAGATCACAGGGGTGGCATTGCTGCAGGAGTTTGAGGATGTCATTGCAAAATTGAACAATGACCTTGGACAAACGTCATTGCAAAATCGGACGATGACCTTGGACAAACGTCATTATCGTTCCACACAATTGACACTGGAGATAACCAATTGATTCGTCAACGTGCAAGAAGGTTCCCATTTCATCAGCACAATGAAGTGAGTGAGTTAGTTAATGCATGTTATCCAGGGGGATAATTAGAATGTAGCAACAGTCCTTGGGCATCACCTGTGGTTCTTGTAAGGAAAATAGATGAAAAGACGAGGTTTTGTGTAGACTTTCGTAAACTTAATAACCGCACACACAAGGATGCCCAGCCACTGCCCAGCATTGATGAATCTTTGGATGCTTTGGGTGGTGCATGTTTTTTCTCAACTCTAGACTTGGCCTGCATGCTTTAATGCACAAAGGAAAATCTTAGCAGTGGTCAACTGAATGTACAGAAGCCTTCTTTGAGCTAAAAAAATGCTCATTTCTGCCCCTGTCCTCATGTTGCCTGACTTCAGTAAGTCTTTTGTCCTTGATACTGATGCTAGTGGAGAGGGTTTGGGGGCAGTCCTTTCAAAAAACATCAAGGGTAAGGAGCGTGTAATTGCTTATGCAAGTAGAACACTCACACACACTGAAAAAAGATACTGGATACTGTGCTACTCGGAGGGAGATGCTTGATTGGTGTGGGGATCTCGTCATTTTAGGCCTTACCTATATGGCAGGAAGTTTCTTTTGAGAACAGACCATAACTCTCTAACTCCAGAAAGTCCCCTCCAAGGAATAAAGCACCTCTTGAAGTCAGCCATGCAAGTCGACCTTTGGAGAGGATAGCGATGGAAATAATGGGTCCCCTACCTGAAACACCTCGAGGTAATCGCTGTATACTTGTGGTTGGAGACTATTTCACAAAATGGAAAGAGGCATACCCATTACCAGATATGGAGGCATTGTCTATGGTTAGTGAATTTATCTGCCAGTTTGGTGTGCCTGATTCAATTCATACAGATCAAGGAAAGAACTAAGTGATACAAGAGATATGTCACCTTCTTAGAGTCACAAAGACAAGAACAATACCCTATCATTGGCAGTCTGATGGACTTGTGGAGAGATTTAATAGGACCCTACTGGAGATGCTCAGCACTACAGTGGCTGATGAACATGACTGGGACCTTTCTCTCCCAACGATACTTCTGGCATATAGAACAAGTGTCCAGGAAACTACTGGAACCACACCATTTCAGCTCATGTTTGGGCGCAACTCCCGTCTCCCTGAGGACGTTCTGTATCCACTGCCCGTAGCATCACATGAATTCAGTTACTCAGTATACCAAAGTTCTCAAGGGTAGTCATCAAAGATCTTACCAGGCTGTGATTAAGCATGATCAGCAAAAAAATTGGAGGCAAAGGTGGTGTAAGAAGGGAACAAGGTATTGGGGAAAGGAAACCTATGTTCACATGTAAGAGAAACAAAAACAGCCTCATATACCTCTCCCCAAAACCTTGTTTCCTTCCTTTTTACATCACATTTGCCTCCAATTGCTATATCCAACCAAATTTTTCATTGGGAGAATGTATTTCTTTACTTGTAAATAGACAGTTCTGTTTGGGGAGTACAAGATAACTATCAGTATTTATAGGAACAGACTAGACTGTAGGTAGTAAAAAGCTTTGGATGCCCCTCAAAATATAGTTAAATGATCTCTCAGAGTCCCTCATTCAATGCACTGTACAAGACACTCACTGACCTGACAACTGTGGCAATTCTTTGGTTATGTGTTCTAACAAGAACTGGATAGAAGAGGGACAGTGTTCTGTAAGGAGAGACCAAACAAAGGGAACTGACTAACTTCATTTCGCATTTTCTCAATGAGCTGGCAGTACAATGTATGCTAAATAAAAGGCTAATATTTAATCATTCTGGCATCTTGATTTTGCATGTAGTTTGAATGGGAAAGAGTGTCTGTAAATAGCGGAACTAGGCTGCACTGGGGGCTCTAGACATAGAAGAAGTATATTTATTTCAAGCAGAACTGTTAACCAACTGCTGCTCAGTTGGCAAGGCTTTGTGACAGCATCATTTAATAATACATTAATCACCAGTTTATGATCTATGGAAGTGTTATAGAACATTACCTGCTCTGCTTCTCTTTGAGGAAGACGAAAGTTCTTCAGATGATAGAATAAACAAAATGGTGGTATTTGCATGGCAGAAAGCAAATGAGACTAGTCCATCATAATCAGGTGCCTTATAATTTTATCCCTATAAAACATTGTACATTGCATAGATCTAAATCAACATTATATCGCAGTTTGCCTAATTTGCCTAATTGACTTTGCACAGCAATAATCAAGTACATTCAAGTAATGAGATGAAAAAAAGCTACAGCCCTTCTCTAATCACGTAAACTTACAAAATTGGAGATACCGTAAGGTATCGTTCCCCTCCGGCCCCAAGGGGGAAAAACAGGCTCGTGTTTAAACAGGTGCACCTCCGTAACCGTGAATGTCTCCGCTAATTTGTTTAGCGTGTCAGGATGTAAAATGGTTCACATACATGATTATAAAAAAAAGTTACACGGAAGCATTTTGCGGTTACAAACCATTATTTTTTAATGGGGGGCGAATAAGTGATACTTTAACCTGATAGGTTGGTAAACATCGTACTCATGGCAGCAAAAATAATATATTGAGCACCAAAATGGATTCCCATGGAGAGAAATGGTGTGAGAGCAAGCAAGAATAAGAAAAGTGGTATGGTTGCACAGAAATATTGATTTATGTAACATGCAATTCTATAGTACACAAGGGTGATTTGCTGTACACTGTCCCATATAGTGTTTAGCAACCATTACCTGAACTTTTTCTATTTGTTGTTGAAGATTTTGTGTCTGTATATTAAAAAAAAGTTTAATTATAACAGAAACTTCACGAAAAAAAAAGAGCTGATCTGATCAAGTTATACTTATAGCCTTAATCATCATTATAGCTACGATGTGAGGGCCACTGGTGATTGGCATCCTTGTCAGAGTGACACTAACATATCAAATATAATCAGTGGATATTTCAGGAGCAAGTCATTATTATCTGATCATGTTATATTGTGTTATCCACAAATTGATCATGCAACTGACACACAAAGAATAATGAGAACAAAACTTTTAAAACTAAGCAGAATTGCATGCAGAGACATTAAGTGAATATCTAATACATTGCAATACAACTGTCTCACAACCATGGCTTCACTACACCATACCAACTGCCTGGTCAGGTAATTTAATTGAAGCATGTAAAATATATGCCTTCCAACACATACCTTGCTCTTCTTCCTTTGCAAGCCAAACAGTATGTCTGGTGGTAAGGGCCATATCACATGAACAGAGTTTACAAATTGCGGATCTTCTTCATAAGGTATGGCTACACCATTGCAAGACTGTGTTGTGCAGATAAAACCATCTTTTAAGTCCCAACTGTTGAAATGAAGAAGCTTTGCACTATGCTGTATACCATCATGGATAAGCTTTTTAATTCTAGGGCATGCTTTGGTGCTGTTTCCTTCAGTAAGGTGCACCTTTATGCCGTAGGTTACTGAGTCAACTATGGTGAATTTAGCAGGAAACCTGCTATACATAAACGAAACACAATTTCTATACAGACACGTTGGGACTTTATCATTCTCAACCAAAGTGCAGGTACCCTTCTGCTGTAGGAACGCTACCAAGAAACTGAATACCCCATATGGTACACATTCATTCGGAAAACAGACAAGAAATGGATCAACCTTGCCATGTTCTATAGACATTTTATCAAGACTCAGTGGACTCAAAAGAGCTGGCATCAAGAAGTCACCATTTTCCAAGGAAACCATAATACAGTGATAACACATCAGTTCTGTAAACTGCTCAACAGTAAAAATTCCACCATCACAATGCTCTTTAAAACACTCACGAGACAGAAATTCATGGCTAACTAAAGCATGATCCCTAAACCTAGAGCACCATCCAGCATTCACACCTGTACAATTAGATGATGCCTTTTCGTCATCCTTACCAACAAGCTCATGTTTGTACTGGACTATGGCTGTGATGATCCTCAGGATGACCTGGGGATCAGAAAATACTACCTCCCTAAGACCTGGTACATTATGGTACCAAAGGAAAAGGTTATATTTGACCATGTGGAGGAGAGCTGCCTCCAAGCCTTCCTCGTCTATACCCAAGCTCTTTGCCAACTCCAGGCACCTTTTCAGGCTCAAAACACCTTTTGTAGCAGACACCTTTATCTGCATCTCGAGAGCAAACCATTTTAAAGGAAGTAGAGGTGGAGTGCTTTTGCTTTTCCTGCATTTTGCCTCAATGTCATTACTGCACTCTTTCACGATTGACTCCCTTAGTGTTTTGGCAATTTTGTGATCCATCTCATTAGGAGCATTACCATCCACCTCCCAAATTATCTCACTCCCACTTTTGCCAATAAGAATATCTACATTTACCACTTTTCTCATGATCTCATCCTTGATGTTCTTCTTCTCAGAGCACAACTCCTCCTTATCTCTGTGCGTGCCCACTACAAAGAGGTGAGGATGGACATCTCTGGCATGAGCTGCCCTCACACACTGCTCCAGCACCTGCTTGTGGGAGGATGGAGATGTGTATGGTTTGCCTACTGGTTTGCAATCTTGTCCATAGAAGTGGATCTCTGGGCGGTGATCTAGGCTTTCTGAAAGGTTTACAGCAAAGAGAATGGCAGACACATCTTGGACAAAGGCTGGCAAGAGCTCAAGGAACTGGGGCTGACCACCACTGTCAATGAAATGAACCAAGGTCATTTTCAAATTCAACTTTTTATCTATTGCATTTTTGAATGCCTTAATAAATCGGCTATTAACACTCTCAGTAGCATGCTTATCATGCAGCCTATCCTCCCTAGGAGGCTCTAATGGTGCTCGCTGCTCAACAGGTTGAGATGATGGGAGCTCAGTAGATGGAGTTGATGATACATTGACATCTGGGTTTGAAACCAGATTTTCTACAGAGCGAGATGGTTGCTGATGTTCAGTTGGTTGTGGAGATGCCTGTGTTACTGTGGGAGCTGTTGGAGGCAGTGGTGAATGCTCCGTAATTTTATAGGCATTAGCAAGAAGATATATTAGCTTGGCCTCATCCAAAACTTCCCAAATACTACTATCCTTATCCACCCTTGTTAGTATGGACTCGACAGAACCCACAAATGCCTGCACAGGGTTATCCGCTAGTCCAGTGCTAACACGACCAGTGTGTTTGTCAGTGCTCTCTGACAGGAGTAGCCTCTTCAGGTGAGTCTTCCCTACACCTGCTATCCCAAGCACCAGACATTTGATAATTGACATTTCAACTGAACCTTGCTTTATGGCTTCTTCAAACAACTGCTTTGCCCCTAGAGGAAAAATCTATTTACAGTTTTACTTTTAGGCACTGTTTCACTTATTATTGTAATGTCACATATATACAAAGGCACAGAACAGAGAGTACCTAAAATGAATCTAGTGTGGTGCCTGTTTACAATAATAGCATTTATTTTTTAATTTGTAAGCAATATATTTCTTGGTAACTGTTTGCAAACCAATGCCTGCATACCTACATGGTCAGCAGATAGTTTCATCCTGAAAATCCACAATATGACATTCTGCTTTCATACAGTTCATTAGTTACAGTTATGATTATTTTAAAAGTTTTATTCCATTCTGTAAGGCAAGCCATAATTTTTTTAAAAGCCCAACCCAATTAATGGAACAGCAGCTATTATGCAATGCACTTAATCAACACTGGTGATTACCCACATATGCATATGCTACTGAATATATGCATGTGTGCTTTACAAAACGAGCAATTAACAGCACAGTGGCGGGAAGGGGAGGTTGACCACGATCAATTTTGACCATATATGGGAGTCCATAAAAATTGATTGTGAATTTCATTGCAAACCCCCCTCCTCTGTATCCGCCACTGCAGCATAATCACACTTTTAAAACTGCTTCTGTTACTTTAGACAAGTATAACTGTACACCTAATCACAGAATAGGCTGTCACTAGCAGGAAGATAAGGAACCCATTGATATAAGGTTAAGTCATCACATCAGTGGCATGAATGAAAGCAACATGTGTGTGTGGGTCACTCACTCTCCCAATCAAGAGCGTCTTTGTTGTCCTCCATCACATGAAGTGGCTCATCCTTTTCCCAAGGTATCAGTGGTCTCAGGGATACCTTTACACACTGGCCATACAGGTCCACCAAGCCATACACATCCTTGGGGACAGTGCAGGGAAGTCTGACCATGTGGACACCATTGAGGAAGAAGTGCAAGGTCCCAGAGCTGGTGTGGAGCAGGCCAACTGTGTCCCCAGCCTTCAGACCATGGAGACCAATGTCACCAGGCAGTTGGCCCATGTTCTAAGAAATAGGGCTGAGTAAATATTGCAGGATGCATTCAACTTGACATGCCAATATTAATGCATGCAATAATTCTAATTACATAATTTTATGATGTACTTTGGATGGTCAGCAAGTATAGCTGCTAGTCATGTTAGCTGAACGAGTAATGAAAACATTCTCTATGAAAAAGTTGGTGGCAAATAAGGCAATATTGGTGTAAAAAGGAAGGAAACAAGGGTCTATTATACGAAGGGGAAATGCCTATATTTCGCACACAAATGTAATGTCCTACAAACGGGCGAAATATAGGACTATTATTCATTTTCCCTTCCTATTAGACCCTCTTGTTTCCTTCCTTTTACACCAATATTGCCTTATTCAAATCCTATATGCCACCAACTTTCTATGTTTTTACTACTTGTTTCATTTTCTGATAATAACACGGTGTCCAATCGGGCTGAAAGAATTATTTAGTTGCAGCAGACCCTCCCCAGATATGAAGATGGTGTATTAGGTGGTGTGAAAGGAAAGAAACAATACTCTAATAAGAAGGGGAAATGTATTGTTTGCACGCAATTACATTTCCCCGTCTTATTATACCCTTGTTTCCTTCCTTTTCTTCCAATCCTGTATGCCATAAAAAAAGTTTCTATTATTTGTTCCATGAGTTTTTTTCTTCATGAGATGAAGATAATAGCTAGGCTATTTACATTAGTGGTGCTGTACATCATTCTCACACACTCCCCCACCTGTAACACTTGACCTGCCTCAGTTTCAACACATTTTGAAAAAAAGTAATTTTAACTAACTACTAGCTTTTACTAACACCCATATTAATATCCTGTGGACATGGTGTCCAATTGGCCTGCAACAACACATAGTTCCAGCAGACCCCCTTCCCAGGGTGGTATATCCGGATCGATCCTCCAAATGGTGTCTACTTGTGGAGGTGGAAGTGGGGATTGCATCTGTCACGGCTGATTTTGTCCTATCCTGAAACGGTCATAGGACCGTTTCAAGCAGCCTATTTTGGTCTCACAGACTGGTCCTAAGACCATTTTATGCTGTTATGTTGGCCCCAGTCTGCTCATTTTGGTCCTATATACCGCCAGACAGCCTGAAACAGTCTCAGGACGAAAACTGGCTGTCTACACGATCATGTATAGACCAAGAATAAACCTGCCTGCTCTAAAATGGTTAAAGTAGTTAATATTGATTAGCTATTGGGTACCATAGATATTAGAGTCTAGCTATGTACCACTGTCAGGGATCAAGGTGCACCCAGAGTTAAATGAATGGAAGGACAAGAGATGTGAAACGTTATGAAAGGTGGTGACAGAGAACCTTTGGCCCACACCGGATCAGGTTAATCTTTTGTTACAGGTTTCACATGTATACATAAATGGGCATGGTATGGCTAACTCGAGATACAGTATTTATAATGAGGCTTGTACGCATATTTTCAAGCCATTTACAGTATAGTTCTAATTGTAAACCTAATGCCTGGACACAACTGCTATGACCAAAGTATGACGAGGGATGTTAATGAAAAAACGTGAATGACATAAATAGACGATATGTGATACTGCACAGTCACACATCAATGTACAACAAACTATAAAATGCACATTTTCCCCTAGGCTGGCTTAAAAGCATAGGTGTGTGTGTGTGTGTGTGTGTGTGTGTGTGTGTGTGTGTGTAGAGTCATACATGATTTATATCCCCCTGATAGTAAGAATCTATTCATAATATGACATGCCCCTCCAGCCCCCCCCCCCCCCCCCACCCACACACACACACAATTACACCAATGTTTAAAAGCATACCTTTCCTCCAACACAGAGAGCTGCAAACTTCTTGCTGGTGGATGATGTAATGACAAAACTCTGCCCTGACAACTCATCTGCCTTGTCCACAGATACCACCTCATAAGGGGGTAGTGTGGTGACCCCAATAGACAGAGAGCCACTCCTTTTAGAGTCCATCTCCACTACTTCGCCCTGTAAAATGGAACAATCAGTAACTTAAGAAAACATCCCTACTAAATGGATATCTATATGTACCCTGCATTATTACATGATATATTCCATCCATTAAACTCTAGCTAGGTCACAAACTGCTATTATTTAAATGTACCTATGGGTGCATAGGTCATGAAATGTGGAGGTAAGGTTTATATAAGGTAAGTAAGTGTTTCATTATACGGGTGATGGTAAAAGAGATTTTGTTACATGAAATTTACAAACACATGTAGATGGCCACGAGTGTAAGCCAGTTATGTACATTGTTCAAGGACTCTACATACTACTTCACCTGGAAGAGCATGTCACAAGGAATAGGAGTAGATGTGACCACAATCCCTTTGGAGCTGCCATTAACCCTGTGGGCTGATAGTCCATCAAGATCAAGTCTGATGTTATCTCCATGGGAGGAGGAAAAGGTCACCACTCTGGTGGAGGAGGGAATGGAGAGATATAGTGGGGTGGAGATTAACACACACACCCAAGTGATGAAACTATTATAATCACTTTATGCTAACCACTGAGGATAACATACCCTTCAACTTCCATTTGCTTATCATTCTGTGGGTAGAGATGCACACATAACGTATATCATCAGACCAACTAAATTTAATAAGAGCTGTATTCTATTTTTTTTTACAGCCTTCTAAAGAATGACAGCGATTTGAGGCCATTAAAAATTTGGACATTAGGCCTCCTCACAAATAATTATGTAATGTCCTAGCAACAGCATAGCAACCCTAACCATGCACGAGGCTATATATGAACAGGACTCATTCAATCACCATTTAAAAGCATAGAACAGTAGACACCACCATTGCTCTATTAAAGGCCTAAATCACATGGCTTTGTTCTTTTCTTTACTATTGCATATATCATTTGAAAACGGCCACCTTTCTAAGGGTGTCTTCACTAAGGTGAGCTCTTTCTAGCCCAAAAGCCGTTTTAGAAACCAAAATAAAAGCAGAAAGCTGAAGGAGACAAGTGGATAACTCACTACTTATATTGCTCCTTTGACTAGCGTTTTGGTACCGGTAGATGTGAATGAAGTACATGAGTATGGCGCATGAGTGGCTATTAGGTTATGTATAGAGTTTAGTAATATGTATAACTAATGTCATCACAATTTGGCACCTGTACTCTACATGGAGTATCCAAGCATTAAGGTATCCAAGCAGAGTGTACACTGAAGTTGGTCAATAGTGAGCCAATGAGCAGTTTGTGGAGCTTACTGTAGCCTAATGGAACGGCAAAAAGTACCCACACATTTGTACATGTATACATGTAAGTGCAGACATCATGCTTTGTCATTTGCCTCCCACCTGAACATGACGGTGGAAGCATACAGATATTTCAATCAAATTTGCAATAACTAGGACATATGAGATGGAAGGCCTGCTGTCCCATAGATCCCTCACAATCTACAGTTTCTGGACCTTCACAGTCTCAATTGTTATCCATTGAAAGTACTTGGCCGACTACAACAAACTGCACTGCACTACTGTACTGCATTGTAACTAGTGTCAATTACACATTTTAGATGGTTCTCCATGATGATGTGTGCTGACCTCTTTGAAAAACTGCAGGGCATTTGTGAAACCAACTCAAAGTACACTCTTCAAAAATCATGGCTCGATATCGGTACAAAAAAAGGACGTGTACTATTAAGAAACATAATGTAGAGCGGGAGGAGGGGGTGTGGCATTCCACTGTCCTTGCACTGGTATGATATTTCGGCCATTTATAAATTGCCTAAAAATTATTGGTCTTGAGACTTACACCAATTGCAAATCACCAGTTAGTTAAAATCAATTATTCTGGCTCCGCCAAATAATAGCCTCCACCACTATGTCTTAGTACAATATACTACAATTGCGCCATCTATATTCATATAGTAGTAAGCCTGACCACTTGTATATTACATCAGCTCTGGGTACTGCTCTAACTGTATACCAGCCGGGATGAAATGAGGAGCACATATTCATGTGGAACCCTTCCAGAAAGGTCAAAACAGATGAGAACAAAAGAACCATAACAACCATGGGGCCCTGCTCTGTAGTAGATCTCTTATCTACCTCAGGATATAGTATTCATATATGCTGCTTATATCTATTCATGAAGGGGTACAGTGCTACATGTGCATGTCAATCTGCACTTAAAAGATCTGTTTCACACAAGAGAATACAATGTGACTACTTTTAAAACATGTGCCATCAATATTAAGGATACTTCAATAGTTCATTCCAATATATTGGTGCCGATCGAGAAACACAACGAACGTCACAGTTGTTAATGTTATCATTGACAATTATTTTTAAAATAGAGGAAACAAGTAAAAAAAACATTGTCTAATGAGAAAGTGGGTGGGATGTAGGAATTGGAGGCAAAGGCAAAGGTAGTATTAAAAAGGAAGGAAACAAGGTTTTTGGCAAGGGAAAATGAGACAAAAGCCTATATTTGTAAATGGCACAGAACCAAAAATGCAGCATTATGTCTCTTTTTCCTTTCTCCCAAAACCAACATTCTAGGAGAATGTTTTTCTTGTATTACAGCTATATATGTGGATTGGCTTCATCTTGGACCAGCCACAGTAGCCAGTTTGGTTGGTAGCAGAACCCAAGCCATTGGACTATGGTGGCCAGTAGGTGTATGATTGTGCATTTACCCTCAAGTCCTATCTGCACCACAGTCATGAGCCATGACCAATGCATCATGCCTTGGTTACAGGGCATTTTCATAAGGTTCAGAAGACCTATTTTTAGCCATTTTTACACCGGTGCGAATTGAAACTGGAAGAGGAGGTGAAGAGTTCATGCTGTGCCTATATGTTTAGAGAAATTAGGCAGCATTATATGAGAGTGAAAGCTTTGGCTTCAACCTATGTTCTGTAAAATAAGTCTATTTATTATAAACTGCAATGCTATGCAACGTGGCAAGTGATACATGTACATGTATGTGGATACCTTAGACAATGCAGTACCTTTAACTTCATATATACATATACATATACTCATACATACATACATACATACATACATACATACATACATACATACATACATACATACATACATACATACATACATACATACATACATACATACATACATACATACATACATACATACATACATACATACATACATACATACATACATACATACATACATACATACATACATACATACATACATACATACATACATACATACATACATACATACATACATACATACATACATACATACATACATACATACATACATACATACATACATACATAACATGCATGCAACATACACACATACACACACATACACACACACACATACAAACATACATACATGCATAAACTTTCTCGCCACTATTATTTGGTTGCTGTAGGCCACAAACATAACCAACTCCAATAAGAGCCCACCATTCAAAACAAGACCTCTCCAGTTAAGCTCATATAGATTGTAGGCGGGGTTAGCAAATCAGAAGCTTAAACACAATAGCAGGGCTAGTGTCAAGTACAAGGATAGATATCCAAACATTGGGCCGCCCATCAAATGCACCACACAGATGTACGTACATGCATAATACATACAGAAGTATTTGCTTATACGCCTTATACACCAACCATTAGACTCAGTACACCACTCCACAATAGCAAAGCTTCACATCACTTACATCAGATGTCATTTCCAGTGGTACAGGTGTCGAAGGTCTTGAACTTTTATAGGTGGGAGGTACTGGTACATACTGTAAAGAACTATGTGGCTGGTGAGGGGTTAAAGAGGATGAACTATGTGGCTGGTAAGGGGTTAAAGAGGATGAACTATGTGGCTGGTGAGGGGTTAAAGAGGATGAACTATGTGGCTGGTGAGGGGATAAAGAGGATGAACACAAAATACCAGTACCACTGAGAATTCCATGTATTCATAACAGCGGGACATCTAAACACAAGGACATTATGCCCCACACGTACGCTGGATACATCCTTCTGTAAATTACCACACTTACCACATAACATACCTTATATTCTGGGAGAACTTTACGATGGCAGTCCTTGCATTTCATTCCTTCGTCATATCTAAGCCCACGCCATTCGTTGCCATATTCACACTTGTAACCTACGCGTTTTGACTCAGCTCTAGATCCACACCTGATGCACTCCGCATACAACACCGCGGTGTAGTAGGGGGTAAGGATCTTCAATTGATGCTCATCTGCATGTCATGCGATGTTGCATTGTTTACATTCATAAGTTAACATTTCAGATTGCTGCTAACTAGAAAACTGCATATACTCATACTCTTCTCGGCCTCATATTGTACGCGAGCGGAAATTAAGCCGGCCCAGAAATTTTGAAATCAGGACGTCGCTTGGCAACGTACGACCTTGTTGAAATAATAATTATGTAAGCTTATGTGAAGTGAATAAAATCTCCACTCCAGTCTTATGCCAGGATTGAGTTCATCCTTGGAATGCATACACTCAAAAATACCCATTAGATAGTCATAAAATTTTCATTGATGATACAGGTATATTTTAAAAGATTAAAAGCGATGGGGTTGTGAGACAATACAACAAAAAAATAGGTTTAATTTGTCTGACATTGCTATGCTGTGCCATGTCTGTGGACATTCCCCCTTAAGGGCTATTGCTATAACAAAATATGGAGTCACGAAGTGACTCAGTTGCAAAGCAATGGGCAACACTGCATTAGAACCCCCCCCCCCCCTTTAAGTCTCATACAGTGAAAAGCTACACAAGTGACCCGGTTAACCAACTAGTGAGACTACACCACAGAGGCATCTCACTACGTCTGCCTGACATTTGCTGTGTACATGATCGAGTCATGAGCATGGCTACTCCCACCTAGAGGGGCATATGGCTATTTTGCACAGTTTACAACTATGTAAGTGACAAAGGCCCAATAAATGCATCAAGGCTTCATATCTAATTAAGTGACAACAATTTTGGCTTTCCGGCATACACAAAGTGCTCTTCTCTCTCTCTGTTTGTGCATTTATTATTTGTAATGTCTGAATAGTGTGATGTGCAAAAGTCTAACACGTCGGTGGTTGGACATGCAGAATTTTGTTAGCCCACTATTAATTATGGACTAAATTATCACAGGCACCTGAAAATGTAATCAAGGATATTCAGGTTGTTGCAGCAAATAGGGATTAACTTTTTTTTTAAGACTGCAAATGTTAAAGTCCCCAATGTCACAACAAAATGACTCTTTGCGCACAGAGAATAATATACTGCGGAGTTTATTTTATTTTTAAGTGAATTAGCCATAGACTTGAATGAAAGCATTACTTGTTCAGGAAAGTGGCATAATGTAAATGTATGTGTTAGAAATGCATGGACTAACTGTCCAGACGCTAGTCCCCTGTATTTGTGTGATCAAATAAAGGGGATGAATTCGTTAGGTGGGAACCACATGCATGTCCCATTAAAACCTCCCAGAAATAACCAACCTAGCTGATTGCCAGAAAGTTTCCTATATTCTGTGACTGTACCTATTGCACCAACCACTTCTGACTGGATGCACTGGTGAAGAGACCACGATGTGTCTAAATTAAATTTCGCCTGTCTGCTGTTCTGTCTTTACAACTATATACAAACCTTTGCACATCAATTTCAGTTACATTCACACATGAATTAAAATATAGTCTGTTTTCCATGTACAGATTTTAAGTCACATTCAATTCTTCTTTAGGATATCCACCAGAGTTAACGAATTCATTGGCATCAAACCCTCTCCGTGAAGACATTGTCTTAGTATGGCCATATTGATATCTTCACCATTCTCTCTGTGCTCTTTCTCCAGTGCATTGACAATGGCTCTAGTATTATTCTCCAGCAGATAATAGTACCAAAGATGGAAGAAATACCTAGCTCCAATAGGAGTAAAAACCTTCAGGTCTAAAGGCTTGGGCAAAGCTTGTATTTCTGTTGAGGAAGTGGTGGGATTGGGATGGGGGGGGAGGGGATGCACGCGCAGTGGAAGGCGCAGTTCATGATGATAAAACCATCAGTCCATTCGATGTATATATGTGCGGAAGTGGCCACCATCACCTGTAAAATAAACAAAGCTAGCTGGTGTGCTTATTGGAACAGACAGGACTGTACATAGGTAGTACGGTCCTCATAATACAGCTAAATGATGTCAGTGGGTGGGGTCTACGCACTGTCCCTCGTTCAATGTACAGTACAAGACACTCTCTGACCTGACCCTGGGCACTGCTCACCTCGATCAGGCTCCCGCGATTTACTATCAACTGCTCCTTGGACGTTAACTTTGCATCACTGCCATATGGACCGATTCATTCCTCACGGACTCAGCCCAAAGCTTAGTGGTCGGCTTAGCCAATAGAGCAAAATAACAAAGGAGAGATCAAACAAATTAAAGGTAAATCCTTCTCATTGAGTAACCTGAAATTGGTGATGTAATAATTACCTGCGTATGCGAACCTTTATGTAGCCTTTTCATTATTTTGTAGGTATATTCTGGGAATGTCCTGATACAAAACTATTCTTAATTATTGTCACAAAGTTCGAAAAGGCATTGAATTTTATTATAATACCACAGTTTTGCCAATATCAGCCCTGCAATCGCCAGGCCTATTCACATTATGCTTTGCTTTAGTACATCAGAGTATTTGGTCAGGAGATTGTACCACGCTCAATAAATATTGAGCTGCATTGCTATGGGATGGAGGCGTTGAGACATGCACAAATCTAATGCATAAACTCATCATTGTACTTGGGCTGATGCTGGGAGGATAATGTTCAGAAATTTGAATGAGAGGAGAGAATTGAGGAGATATGGGAATGAGGAAGAGAGTTGTGGGAGGTGAGATGAGATATACATTCCCTTTTAAGAGACAGGTACATTACAAGCCCTCTTCCTCAGTTCAACTAGTAAGCTGTATCACATTGTCTCCAGAACATTCTTCCGGCTCGTAACTGCACCATATTTACGCAATTACGAAAGAATTGCATATATTTAAACTGTCCGATTTTCTAAGCGAATTCAATACGAGACCCGGACGTCAGTCGCAAAGCTTGCTCCAACGATGACGCATTGCCGTAGGATCGTTAGAACTACCAATAGAACTACCATCAAAAAAGCAATATCAGTGGCATACATGCACCTCTCTTTTATCAATACGTGCGTGGGTTCGCGTTGTAGATTGGATTGGAAGCACGTCATAGTGGCACTCCATGATATAGTAAGAAATATCCTTGATCTCTGCCATCCTATGTGACAATTTAAAAAGCATGTTCGTGTAGCTTGGTCTGCGCTGCATCCCACAGTGTAATTCGTTTCAAGCCCACGTATATGTGATTGCGTTCTTGATCAAAGGACCATATCACGGAGTGCCACTATAGAAGTATGCTCTCACGTGACGTGCCATCTTAAATAAGCTATGGTTGTGAGGTACATTATCTGATGTATGTGTGTAAGGCTTCACATGCCTTGTTAGCACCTGTGTGCATGCTGGGGGAATTAATTACACTGCTATTTGAGTTGCATATACCTGGTGGTATAATGTAACATTTTTTAATGACTGCGGCAATCATTTCCTATAGCTACTCCCTGTATGAACCCAGAAGTATAATGTGGTGCTTGAAAACGCTGTAATGTAGTAGTGTCCATTGGACTTCCACCAGTGGACACCCTTTTAGATTCATCAATTTTCCATCATGTTGGGACATCCACACCACTACAAGGCCCCTTGCTCCTCCTCCCCATTTCCTTAGATGCTGCACTTCCACATCGGGACACTGCCTCCCTAGGACCATTCCATCCAGTAGATACCCCCTCCACACAGTATACCCCTCCTGCCCCACCACTACATGCAACCCCCACTTCCACCTCCACAATTACCCACCATTTGGGGATACTAATACACCATCTTCATATCTGGGGAGGGTCTGCTGCAACTAAATAATTCTTTCAGCCCGATTGGACACCGCGTTATTATCAGAAAATGAAACAAGTAATAATAACATTCTCTATGAGAACGTTGGTGGCATATAGGATTGGAATAAGGCAATATTGGTGTAAAAAAGGAAGGAAACAAGGGTCTAATAAGAAGGGGAGATGCCTATTTTTCGCACACAAATGTAATGTCCTACAAACGGGCGAAATATAGGACTATTATACATTTCCCCTTCTTATTAGACCCTCTTGTTTCCTTCCCTTTTACACCAATATTGCCTTATTCCAATCCTATATGCCACCAACTTTCTCATCAGTAGAGAATGTTTTTATTACTTATACACAAATTGTGTCAATGTATGTTGATACAGCTTGTAGTTTTGCATCCACACCTGAATACTTTGTAAAGTATCTATGAGGGTTTGCCAAGCCACTGATCATGACCTTACCTTAGGAGTATGGCCATAATGATTCGGTCAGCATTCCTCATATGTTCCATTTCCAATGCTTGCATTCTGACTTCATTAACATCCCTTAGTAGAAACATTCCAAATCTAATATAATTCACTCCAATGGCTGCAGAATTATTCAATTCACAACTCAACAGTTGTAGAGGAGTGGGTGGATCTGATGAGAAAGGTCAAGCTGACAATTCATTGTATGTATGCATCATTGTGTTATTTATTTAACCGCATCATCCCAGCTATCATTGTTTGTATCAATTATTAAAGAACTTTATTATTTATACAGATAACCCTCCCCCTCCCTTCCCCTTCTTCACATCCCCTCCCCCACCCCCACCCCACCACCAACCCCCCCCCCCCCCCCCCCTCAAATAATAATACTAATCCAACTCACATGACAATGTAAAAAGTGTCCAGCGAGGAAGCCAACGGCCTCCTTATGCATGAGGTAAAATAAACGATGCGAGTAGTGCAGGAGTATTTAATTCTGGCTGCCAATCAACTGACCATCCACACGTAATTATAAGTAGCTGGCGTCGCAGCAACAGTAAGAGATCTGAAAAACCGCCCTTTAGGGTTGCGCCTGAAGTGGTTAAAAACAAGGGAACCTTACTGTTCCTCATCATAAGCGCCGTCGCAGACAAGTGCTCTAAACTACGCCCTTACGCAGCTTCTTATGACGAATGCATTACATTGGTAAATCAACGCCTACTATTTTGTACTTGATATTTTTCATCGCTGTGGCACTGCATTTTTTGTATCTATTCAGTCAATGTTGACGAGTGATCAAGTTAAAAGACGTTTCTAATTATTTACAATTATAGTGTAATTATCTTGCATTTCAAAGTGATAGGGTGAGCTTGCTTTGTTTAAGGTTCATGTACATGTGCAATTAATAATGCACGAGTTAATAATACATGCATCTATAAATCGAAAGTTTCAGATCGTTTTACATTGGACCGGAGCTCATTCCTTCAGGTCAGGATCACTTATCTGCGAGCTGCATGAAAACAACTCAGTCGCACACGCGTATCGCTTCTTCTGTACTTTTGCTAAGTTTACAATGCAATTCAGCAATCACATGTAGTGGATGGCAAATTAATATTCTTGTGCTCTGTCTAAGCAACATTGGCGTCTTGATTGTCTTACAAATATCCATAGGTATGCTATAAGCTATAAGTATTATTATTCGATCTGTATACGAGAGTACTTCTGTATAGCCACTAATTGGGTCAAACTAGAGGAGTAGGGATAGAACTGTCAGGCATAGATATGCATTTTTAGTACTAAACTAAGACCACAGTATCTACTAAACTATAAGGAGAATGTATTAATTTTATATCGTATATGTGAAATGGCATGTGTTAATGAAATTGCGATTGACTATGATGGGATTGAAGTTACAATTTCAACTAACCGATGTCCATACTTAAAGTTGTCATTAAACTATTGCCAGAAATAACTTGATCTGAATAATGCAAGTACATCTGGTTAATAAAAACTAAGTGCAGTTGTAAAGACATTCATTAAAATCCTAGCAAAATAATAATTTTACACTTATACAATACTTCAACTGAATAGTTTTTTAAATGTTAAATAATATAATACCTTAATAATTTGATGAACAGATAAACAACACATATACACAATATCAGTTCTATACTCTTCTGAGGATGGCTCTGGCATTTGCTCGCAAATGCTTAAATTAGAAAACAGGTTAAAAGATGACTTGTGTATTGCAAGCTTGTAGCTCCTAAAGCCTCTCTACTCCAAGCCTCATTAGAGTTAACTGCTTAGAGGGGTTGAGACCCACCAACCATTGCTCCCACTTCACCTAAAGTTGAAGGACCGGATTTAGCGGTGAGACAACGGAGATGACCAGGGCAACGGGCCTCCCAAGATTCCAACTCTGCACCAGAATATCAGCAAGTCGAGATGGCGAATGGTTTGGCAAGAGCCCAACACCAGCTTCAACTTGGAAAGAAGCATGTGCGCGGTGAAGGAAATGCACTAAAGTGTCCCTGAGTGCATTTTTGGTGAGCATGAGACAGCACTACCTCCACATTTGCATGTTAACTAGAGAGGAGACAACAGAATTGACAAATTAATGTTTGACAAAATTACACGATCTAATAACGCACGTACACATATACTAAACCAGACAAATTGGAGACGAATAACAGTGATCTGTGAATGAGGAGGGATCAATAGAGTTTATGAATAAATGGGTATACGATTGAATGCAGGATATGATGCAAATGTAGACATAACAGACTAAGTTATTACGTATGTGTTTATAGCTGTGCAAGTGTGTGCGATCAAAAAATAAGAACTGCTCATTTGGGGTTATAATTCCTATAGTAGCAATCTCTTTAGGCTGCCTGTGGTATCTTCTCACATACCAATTTGAGCTTGACCAAATTAGATACAAATGTCTGGCGAAGATTGTGTCTACTTCACACAAAGGAATTCATGATATATATAATTGCTCAACTCGAATGCAAAATATAGCAAACGGGGATGAATGATTACAGTGGTCAGCAGGTCAATACATAAGATATATGTTATCGCATCAGCATACATACATTGTAGAATGAGCATAGTTCAGTTGGTGATCAGATTCTAGACTACCTCAATTCGGGTTCCAGTTCCCTTTTCATACGTTTGGAGGACGGTACTTCATTGCTAGAATTAAAATAATGAGCAGAGGTAACATCTGAAACTGCATTCATGCACCTTGATGACGATGGTGGGGTAGAAATGTTTATTACAGAAAGAGGTGTCTCAACTTTCTTTGAAGCTTCGAGGGAAGGCACCCGTGCAGGCACCAAAGCACACAGCTCTTTCAATTCGGCCTCCAGCAACAACCGTGTTTCACGGTGCAACATGTCTGTCTTCAGTTGGGGTGTCTTTGAGATGTTGACATAAGCACGAGGACCAGAGCCTCCTTCTTGCATCTTAACTGGCAGCTGAGACTGATGCCTCTTGACAAACTTTCGAGCTTCTGTGATGTTAGAAAAGCCACAAATACGCTTTTGTTCTGCATTGCTCTGAAGAAAGGCTACAATCTCCGCATGATACAGGGGCATAGTGACAGCATCTGGAAGCTTCCAGGATGGATAAGGGGTACTTTGCAGGGTTGTTACAATTTGTGCTGTTCGCTTTGCAATTAGTGATGACAGTGGTAGTGCATTCAAACGAGTGGGTGATACACCAGCACACAGCCCAGTTACAATATCTGAGATGGTCTTCAAATCATTGCACTGAAGAACGCATGATATAAGAGTTGTCAATACAGCAATGTCCCCTAAAGGAAGAAACACCTCAATGATTAGAAACACCATGTCTTTGGCTGGAAGAGGACTTGACATAGCTGCTAAGATTGCCTTCTGTGCTAACATGCTACAACAGGTATGGCCAAGCTCTACATCTTCCTTCAAGATCGATGACAGCAATGACTGATAAGCTTCCCGACAGAAGCTTATTGGTTGCTGGAAAAATGAAGGCAAGGTGTCCCTTATAGCAGACCAGCCAATGACAGGTGTGATAGAATTGACTGCATCTGCAACAATGGAATTATCTGGGCCAAGACCAATGGGCAAAAGCACATCAATAAGCAACTGCCAACACAGATTGGGATCTTTAGTCTTGCAAATGGCAGACACAAGGCCGCTAGCATACTCCTTTCCTTTTTCAGACATTTTTACGAGGTGTGTCAGTAACTTTCGAACAATGGAAATTAGCAGTCCTGAATGTGTGCAATGCTCCAACAACAAAGTGGCAAGCAGATTACTAGCTCCTTCCTCAGACCCTGAAAGAGTGGAAAATGCCTTGGGAATAAGACCTATGAAAGCCTCAATACCAAAATGGTGAATTATATTTGCAACTGCTTTAGAAATTTCTATTGTGCGAATGCCAAATCCACTGATATAGGAGAGAAATTCACAAGATAACAAACAGTCATTCAGTAATAGGCACACCTTGCCAACGTTTGGTATGACTGATGTTACTGAAAAAGGCATGTCAAGAGACAATGTACGAATGAGATTTGCTCCTACACTTTTCACATTGTGATCTTCTAAAAGACTTGGACAATCTTCAACCATTTTCACAAATAACTCAACACCAAAGCCAATTTGTTGATTATTGAGACCAGAAAAGAAAGGTAGTACAAGAGAAATGATACTAACCCATCCAAATTTACTACCAATAGAAACAATAGCGGATGTGATGGATTCATAGCCTAATCCGTAGTTGCATATCAACTGAGACAACAACAGATGTGCAGAAGTGACATCTGATACCTGACAGATCAATGATGCAATGGACGGTAGGATACTAATGACCTCATGTTTAGTACTTTGACGTAAGAGTTGCAATAATTTTTCTGAGAAGAACACCTCAAATTGTTTTACTTCTTTAGACTTTTCTTCAGGTGTAGAAGCGAGGCTGCACTTGTCAGCAAATGTAGTTAGCATCTTTACACCTAAAGACACCCCACCATTAGATAGAATGAGAGCAGTCTCATGTTCTGCAGGCCAGAAGGCCACTATGCAGCCGTTATACACAGTGGTCTTGGTTGCACCTTCATTGCCAGTGTATTCCACTTCTGTTTTGGCAGTTTTGTCATCAGCCCAAAATTCATTTAGAAAGTCTTTTTCAATATCAACTTCAACAAAGTATTCAGCTTTAATTTCATGACCATTTACATCAAACCAATGGGAGATGTCAAACCGATCATCAGACAGCTCCCAATCCTCTGAATTATGACCATACCCCCGGAAGTAATGGTGATCACAAGAACCAGAATACACTATCTCATGCACAGCCAAAGCGACATAGATGTTGATCCTTTTGTTTTGATTAAGCATGCTATTGGCATCAAGCAACACATTAACTCTTGTCTTATCATTGCCCTTGAGTGCTGCTACCCCATTCCCAAAGAGACCCTGATATGTGTATTGGTGTTCAAGACAAAATGCAAACTTACTGTGAGTGGTAAGGTCCCATTCTGCAAGGATGGAAGCAACTTGGAATGAGCTGGTGTGTGGAGATGCTGCAGAGGGTGCAGGACCTGGTTTTACCCAGCAAATGTTGTATACAACAGCAACACGAATGCCACTCTGGACTTCCTCTATCTTATGCTCCAAATCAGCAAAGTGTGCTGCAAAGTGCACCATGAATGGAGCTCGGCCACTTGTACAACCGAAATCATACACACGTGTCTTCTGTTGGTGCTTGACCACGAGACGCCCCCCCGCGAACCTGGATGGCAGTTGAACCACCAGAGTAGCGAACATTCCGGGCTCCTTCTCCGTGTCACGATGAAAAACAAAATGGCCACCAGCTTCGTAGATGAGAAGCTTGTACGCATGGCACGCTGCCCCTTGGAAGCCCATCTCTTTCCCTACCTTCAATAGTAAACGTTTCAAACTCGTGTTCCAATCGGGGTGATTGAACGAGAACTGGGATGGTTCGAGCTGCCATGTCTTACGGACGGACGTGTCCACAAGAGTGTCCATCCCACGGCCAAACGGAGCGTGTGCACACAGGGCGACAACGCGTCTAAATATCAAATTATCCACAATAGGAAGGGCAACTTCACCTATTCCCTCTATTGTCAATCCTGGTGCCGCGGGAAGCTCCGTTGCCTCGCCTCCTACAGAGAATTCAGTAGCGGGGGTCTCCTGCAATCGTTGCCATAACTTTTTTGTATCCATAGCATATCACAAGGGTATCGGAGATTTCACTGGACAATACCCCGTCGGAAGCGAAGCAAATACAAAAAAATGATTTTCAATTGCTGTCACCACGTGCAAGAACAATAATGATTGAAACGGTTAAACCAATAATTCAATATTCCTAATTGTTGCCCACTGAGTTCCACGTAACACTCAGAAATGAGGAATTTAAAGTTAGTATCCAAACTGTAGTCTTTGTATCGTGATAGTATTGAATGTGGTTGAGATCAGACGTGTGTGCCGGAATCAACAGCTAGTTTTCGAATGATCCAAATCAAATGCCACATTCGAACGATCAACGAAGGCGACCTATCTGGCGTCGTGAGTTTTTGCTAGTATTGATAGCAATATGAAGCCTCTCGATCGTGCTTAAACCAGTTACCTCTGCTTAAATGCCGGGGGCATTATCCGTAAAAGGGCTCTGTACAAGTTGTCTACAACTGACACGTTGGGGGGGGGGGGCGGCCCCCCCCCCCGCCTTGCCCATTCATATGAAATGCCGCCCTCTGGCACCAATTGCCGCCCGCTCCACCCACCCCCCCACCCCCCCACCCCCCCCCCCCCCCCCCCCCACGCACTATCACGCACGCACACACAGACGAAGATATAAATCATCGTATCATCGTACGGCAAGCAGCACAGTGTACTATTCTTATATGTCAACAGACCACTGCCAATCACACGATGCACACTGATTCAATAGCTACCTCCAAAACTATATCACACGCTAGGCAAATCTCTATGTTTTCACGTGATGAGATCACGTGTCACATTATTACACACAGCACTCCCTCCCCCCGCTTTTCGTATCGGGCCTGACACGGACAGCACCACCACCCCCCCTTCCCTCTTTTCGTATGGCGGGTCTAAACTCCCCCTTTTGGTAAAATCCTGTATCCGCCCCTGGCTTCGCATGCATTCATGTCAATGTGCCGCCCCTCCCATAAAACCGCCCCCCTCCCCGTAGCCAAATCGGGGCTGGATCTAAGAAAGGCTTGCCCGATGAAGAAGGACTGCAGATATGTTGTAAGAGGCATCCAAGTCGATCGTAGCATAGTTACTGCAAACGCTGTGGGTCTGGGTACGAGATTAGACTGAGTAACAAGCCTGAATGCAACCAAAGATCGTTTTACTGAAACATTTACTTAACAACACTGATTGAACTTTAAAATATCAACTTGATTATCTCGATCTATCAGTCACTCTCAGTGCATAACTTACAAATTACATAATACATGACAAGCACAGTACATAGATATGCCATACCGGCGGAAGCGATTGGGGAGCTCATCTTAGTGTCTTACCCATGAATCAGTCAGCACAAGCACGCAAGGCCTGAGAGGTGGAGGGGGCGGGCCTCATGCAACTATTGTTATTTATACAGCGTTCTAAAAACGTCGTATATAGCATTCAAAAATTTATTTACTGAACAAGATTCGACTTTTGCTCTGAAATGGTATGAAACATATAAATGTCGTGCATAAATAGATTACATTACCTTACCGAAAGCGTTTGTGTTTCGCATATGCTCATGCCTGTGTGTATACTGAGCTAATCTAGCGTTGATCAGTTTCTCAACTGAAATAGCTTTAAATGGACTCACAGTTTAATTCCCACAATTAAGTGAACAGTGTATATCATTATGCTGTATAGCTACATGTATATATAAGTCTAAGAGCTCCACTGCTCCACTCCCTTGGTATAACCTGCATGCAGGTGCAAGTGCATGGTTCCGCACATGCATAGTTCGCATCCTGGACCAACGAAAGGTACGGAAATGACGTTAAATAAATCGCTCAATATAACTCGTCTTTAGTGGTATGAGTTGATAACTGATCGGAAGTGATTGTCCCGCGGCATGCAAAAATAAAATAATATATGCATGCGTAGCTGAAGAAATGCCCCATACACATTAATTGGCGGTCGTCTTTTAAACAAAAAATTAAAATTAGACAACTATGCTCTATTTAATGAAATACATTTACAATAAATGCACAAAGTAAATAAATAAATAAATGCAAAGGACCCCGATATGTTGCTATGCATGCGCCGTAAGCATTCAATGGAGAGAACCACCCGTGCCATTACAAAAGGATACTCGCGAACCATCCTCATTCGCGTCGTTCAATGACATCCATTGTCCATGCATTTATCATTCGAACGTGCACCGCATAGTGCACACTAACTTCCTCATAACCATTGCGGCCGGCCGGGTCCAGAAATAAATACAACGCGTGAGCATAGCAATTAAATGGTTAGTTGCATGGGCGGAGAGGAGGGGTACAGACTGAGAGGGGACAGGAACAAGAGCTCAATTATAGGAACTGGGCTGTCAATGAATTTTAAGGCCTGATTAAGATACAGATTATTTCGTGCTACTGTAGTGGTACAATACGCGCCAAGATGATGAGAGTCACAACAGAGAATTGCCTTCCTACTGTGGTACATGGCTGAAAGGCTTAGCTGATAAATGATATATCGGCTATATCTAAATCTGGTTTTATTCAGCCTCGCAGTTGTACAGTGCATGTAATCAAGATCGCTGAAAAACTGTTAAGATAACGCAATGTGAGTATTCACGTACAATAAATCTACCCA
This sequence comes from Eunapius fragilis, assembly GCA_963681505.1. Classification (NCBI taxonomy): domain Eukaryota; kingdom Metazoa; phylum Porifera; class Demospongiae; order Spongillida; family Spongillidae; genus Eunapius; species Eunapius fragilis. Next base: position 1,695,231 of record OY811972.1, read on the forward strand.
GTTTTTACTTTTTGCTGGATAATGATTCTTTGGGACATTGTGAGAAAGCTGGTAAACCATGGCCATCTGCAGAACACTTCGTTTAAGAGTACATGCATGCACAGTACCCCGCACCTAAGAATGCAATTTTAACGATTCATTTAACCTGCCATAGTATTCCTAGGACGAGGCATAAAAGACATCCTCCTATAAAGTATCTGCTGTCGACAGATGAAGTATTATGCTTTCATGAATGCATATTTAGTCATGCATGCTATGTACGCTTTGCTGTAGGTACAAAATTATGTTCTTTTTGCAAAAATGCACTCTGGATTATTAGTACAAATTAGACAAGCATTCATTCTAGAAGTTTGTGTTTCTTGCCGGTAACTAAAGTCAAACAGACTCCCTCCAATGCATATGTACCTTCATTGATAATTGCAAAACTAGCTATAGGATGATGCACTCATAATGCTATTTATTAGAATGTAGAATTGGTTATAATTGCATGTCTGATACAAAAATTTGCCTACCAAAGAAACATGGATAAGGATTATTTCTAATATGAATACAACACTTTAATTTTAAAAAAGAAAGTTTATTTCATTGCAGACTCTGATCCAGTGTGTTACACTTCAGATTCTTTGCCAAACAAACGCGAATTACTGTCCAGTGTATAATTCATAGTAGTGGTGCCTGGTACATCTTCGCTGGGGTTTTGAGGACTATTTGCCACATTTGAACTCACATTGCAGCCACAGTAACCCATCTGGTTTGGTGTCATCTGGATATGAGTGCAGCGAGGTTGATCACATCCATCTGAATGAATAGGTAATGTAGACCTGTTTTTAGTATCACTGTCACCTTTTTGGGGCATTTCTTTCAAAATGGACAATGATTTGCAGAGTTGACTGGAATCTGAGCTTTGTGTCAATGGTGTCTCAAGTTTTTCGTACTCCTTAAATTTATTATTTTGTGCAGTGTTGCGAGACTTGAAGTGGGCAGGCAGTTTTTTCAGGGAGCTCATGATATGCTTGAACACTGACCATATATGATGGAGAAAGCCTTTTGTTATGATGGCATACAACAAAGGGTTGGTAAAGGCACTGAACGGGTAGACAAGGACAACCAGCCACTTTATCTGGCTAGCATCAATTAATGGTTGATTAAACACTGCTGAATAACCAATAACAACGATCGGTAACCTACACAGAAAATCTATGATGACAATAGGTGCCATGTTCAGTAGTTGCTTGACAGTTTCACTCCTGCATTGCCCTAACGCAGTGGATAAACACAATGCAGGGAACAAGATGATCACATATGAGACAAGGATGATCAAGAAGGCAGCCATAATCATTGCCAACAACACACCAATGTAGACCTTGTCTTTGAAGTCAGACGTAACGAACGGAAGACACCATGCAACTTTGCTGTAACTATTGATGCCCACAAGAGGCAGGGCTGCAAAAGTTGATGAGATCAGCCAAGAGAATATTGCAATGATGACTGCCATACTTATGCTCATGCCTGGTTTTGGACTACGATAGACTGTGTAAACACGCTCCAGGATAATAGCAATGAGCATACAACAGGAGAGTGCACTAGAGAACATGGCAATGAAGCCTGCAGACATGCATCCAGGTCCCTTCTGCCATTCCAGTGCTGACTGATAGAAAAAATATTTACTGTATGTCTTTGCATCAATGCTGGTAAGAAATGTGAGATAGATCCCAAGGCAGAAATCTGCAAATGCAAGATTCGAAATGAAGAACTGAGGGACTTTAATGAAATCTTTTGAAGCAAACATGACAAGGAGCACAGTTCCATTTCCAAGGAGGACAAGCACTAGAACTGTCCAAATGGCGGATCGGAGCGGCCAAGGGTTCAATGAATTGTCACATGGTGTAAGTGCATTAGCCCTGGGATAGCAACTTGGTGCCAGGGAATGTGATGGGATCACTATAGGTGGTGAAGGGGTTGCATCAGTGTACAATTGTGTATTATTGGAGTATTCCCATATGATAGTAGGCCCTGGAAGTATCCTGTACACAAGGCCATATGCAGCTGCAAACCAATCAAGTATTGGCAACAGCTTGTCTAAATCCGAGCCATCACCAGGAATGAATGGTGGTATGGCGGTCCTCGTTGGTGGAAAGGTGGGGTTTTCAATGGGCAATGTAAAATTAATATTTCCACTTTGTGAAGATGTTGATAGGTTAACACGTTCTTCCCATAAGCAGCAGTGGTAAGGATATGTAAATTCTAATTGCCGAATACCAGGACATGCACACTGAGCTGGATCTGGAGCTTCATACAACTGCTCTACATTAACTATGGAGAGATACAGTAAACCTGGAAAACCACCTTTCGGTATAATCCATTCAGAAAACATATTCGATGACAAATTGAGCCTTTGAAGATAAACTGAATTGTTCTCAAATGCCGTGGGTGATATAGTCACTATTTTGTTATTGTTCAGACGTATGTCACTTATCATAATGTTTCTCTGAAATAAATTATCAGGGAGGGACTGTATGTGGTTATGATTCAAGTCAACTCTGATTAGGTTGACTAGGTCTTCAAAGATCCCTGTTGGTAGATGGCTTATGGTATTGTGGTCCAAATAAAGATACTTCAGGTTGTTCAAACCTTGGAATAAACCATATGTCAGTGAATTAATTGCATTGTAGCTCAAGTCAATTGTCCGCAAAATGGAAAGTCCTTGAAAAGTTGCAACATTCAATGATGTTAAAACATTTTTTTCAAGCAAGACTTTGTTGAGTTCTCTGCATTCCCGTAGATTGGGTACTGATTTTATTCTATTGTACTCCGCAGATAATACTCCAAGCAGAGGACAGGTTTCACAAAGGTCCTCTGGCAAAGCTTCAATTATGTTATTTGAAATGGACAGTTCAACAAGGTTGTTTTGGCCACGCAAGTTTGGAAGCTGAACAACATGGTTGTTTGCCAAACTCAACTGGTACAGGCTGACACAGTCATTAAAGGCATTGCTGCTGATCCAGGTAATATTATTGTTGCTGAGATCAAGAATAATGAGGCTCGACATACCATCAAGGTCATCCTCATCAATTTCCACTATTTGGTTGTGGTGGGCAATGAGTTGCTGCAATCTATTATTGGAAGTGTCCATCCTTGGCAGTGTGGCCAGCTGATTTGAGCTAATGTCCAAGTACTTCAAACGAACAAGGTTCAGCATTGGTATAGCAGAAGTGAGTCTGTTATTGTCAAGCCGTACTATTTGCTGCTTTGTAAAGGGTTCTCCACTGATGCTGCTAATCATGTTATTGGAAAGTACCAGCTCTGACATGGCATATAAACCATCAAATTCATCTCCGTTAATTCCAGCAAGTCTGTTATGGTTCAGTTTCCTACGATGAAACTATGAAGGTTGGTACAACTGTCTATTTTAGCATATTTGCATTCGAAAATAACTACACATGACATATGTTTTATACAAAAGATTTAAGACCATAAGTGAAAAAATGAAATGTATATTATATGCCATTAAATGTAAAAACTGCTGACAAGCAAAACTATTCTGAAATGAAGCAATACCTATGCTTATATGCAATGAACATGAAACCTTCCTGTTGATACTGATGATTTTGCCAGGATTTAAAAACCCGACAGCAGCTTTTATTTGAAGTTATCAAATCCATTTTCAATTTCCTTTGCATCCAAACACATTTTACAGCAAAGCAATTCCTGGTGTCTAGCTTGAAGAAGTTGGAAGTCTGAAGGTTCCCAATAACAGGAGCTTTTTCACCCAAGCTCCTTGGATAATTATTACCCTTGCTGTTTGATAAATTGCTTTCTAGTCTCATTATTTTACCAGGCATGAAGACTCTATATGGCCTCACTGTATTGACTGCTATTCATTTTTTTCAACACACAGAATGGTAACAGGTATTCCAACCAAGCACAATTATGTGCAAAACTTAACATTATTTTACTAAACCAAATTATCATCCCCTCATTAGTAAACAGAGCTGATATGAATGCAGCTTTACAGACACTGCCAATCATTATCAGCAATTGTAATCCTTATATACCACTGGTCAACGCTGCTAATAACTGATTTTTACCTTTAATGCACTTTGTTAGGTAACTTGAAGCTTCAACAAATGAAGTAACCTCTTAATTAACTCTTTGGAAGCCAAATGTGCTAATTCATGCATGAATTAGACCATGCATGCATGTAACTAAAAATGTGTGATCTGTCGCTACTCCATGATGCATGCAAATGCTTTCTGCACTTGTAACCTTATAAGTAACTTTGCATGTACATATACAAGGTATTTATGTTCCTAATTAAAACTGAATGAACCCTATTAATCAGATGACTGCATTTGAATTCTTCCCAGGAAAGCTAGGAATGTGTAAATAACTTAACATCGCTGTTGTATACAGTGTTTAAAATGCCAGTTCACTCTCCTGGTTCCAGCAGAAGGTTCCAGCTGGTTATAATGGACAAACAAAATGTTCTTTCACCTGGACCACGTATGCTCAAACTTTTTTAATGACTACAGGTGGGGGGTGGGGGGTTACATGCAGGCATGTCAGTATTGTACGCATGTCAATGCTGTTCTAAGTGATTCTATTATCACAACACAACATAACACATACACTGCACTGCGTGAATGGTGAGGCATATAATTATTGTTCAAGAGCACGCATGTATACATGCACTTGGCATTCAAAGAGTTAAGTCTGGAACACATTGGTGTTCATAAGTCACCCATTCATTAAGTCTGCTATGCAACACATTGGTGTTCATAGCCAATGATAATTAAGTCACCAATCAATCAAGTCTGCTATACAGTTCATTGATGTTCATAGCCAATAATGGGTTGCAAATCAAAACAGCTGTAATAAACATAGGCAATGCAATATACTTAACGTTGTAAAATTGCATGAGACCAAGACCTGGCAGCAGAGTTGCTATAAGTTCTGAACAATTAGTATGAAACGAGTGAGATTTAATTTATTTATTAATAGCAGTACTAGCTAGCACAGCTTATATCTTCGTAACAGTTAAATTAAGGAATATACAATAACAAAAGACTCAATCATTTACATTCATACTAATTTAGGCTTTGAACCCTTGGGGATAATGCTTTTTAAATGACCAGTCGGGAGAAGGCATAGGTGACAAAAACAAATTCTATGATATGCTGTACAATAGTAAGTCAATTATAGCAATTTCAATACAGAAACTATTTATAACATTGTGTTAATGAGATGAAATTTGCAAAGAAACTGTCAGTTTGCTTTGGTGATAGGCAGAATGCCAGGGCAATTTTGGCCAGATATGTCTCACCAAACACTTGCTGTGACTTTTAGTTATTTATAGTGCTTATGTTTTTAATTAATGTATTCCACTTTTTCTTTTTATAGGAGATAAGCAATGAACATGGTATAGCATAAACCTTCAGCCCACACTTACAAAATATCAATGATAGATCTATTGAAAGCACCCTGATGGATAGTGCTGATACTGCAATGTTGAAGAGACCTGCAGGAAATTTAAAAAAAGAAGCAGCGTGCACAATCTCATTGATTGCTCAGTCTAAATAATGCTGGCATATGAAGATAGAGTAACCAATTTTAAACTTTGAAACAATTTTCCATTTAATGCAAAGTACCAGAATAACTACACCAATGCAGTATATGCAAATAAGGATACCAGAGGTGGTTTACTATATGCAAGTTCAGAATAACTAATTCTACATTTCCACTGTACCTCACATGTTCATTACTACATAGTAGTTACACACCGAAACGGTCATTCCGTACCAAAGTAGGATGGCAATTGCACCTCACCTTTCCAATTTTTGTTCATATTTATCATATATACTCATCTTCATATGAGTTGACATTTGTTAAAACTTCATCCACATTATTTGTGCAGTTACATTTTGAGTATCAAATCAGAGGCCATGATACCTAGAATCCATCGATGATATGCATTTTGATGTGAAACAAAAGGTTTAAACAAAAATGGTTCAAAGGACAATTTCCATAATTACTGTGTCAAGAAGTTGAAAGTCATCCTTTTTCTTTTAACCACATTAAATGAAAACATAAACTGCTCCCTTTTTCAAAATAAAATGGTTCATTATTAATAAACCCTGAGGTTCTCATCCTGGGAACACAGCCATTTTAGGTTGATACCAAGGAGCAGCATTGCTAAGTAACAGTATAACCACATGCAGCTATCAAATCATTCTTTATACAGTTCAGACTATTACGCAACCCACTTAGCAACACCTCTCCATTATAGCAACGTAAAATGGATGCCAAGCATACAACATGTTGAGAATCTAAGGTGCATAATTAATAAATTTTGAAATGTGGTGCAGTTTATGTTTTCACTTGATGCAGTTAAAAGAAAACACGATGACTCTCAACCTTCTTGATAGAGTAATTATAGAAATTGTACATTTGAACCATTTTTGTTTAACCCTTTTGTTTCCCACCAAAATGCATATCATCGATGGATTCTAGGTATCTTGGCCTATAATTTGATGCCCAACATGTAACTAACTGTACACATAATGTGAATGAAGTTATAACATTGCTAAATGGAGATTATAAGCAAACTAATTAATTGATCTGAATCAAAATTGAAAATGTGAGGTGTAATTGCCATCATGAATGGCCTGAAACTGCGCTTTATGCTAACAAGTTCTAAAACACAGAATGATTTGTTTTCTGGCATTTATGTATGAATGCAACAGAAATTATGCAGTGGATTATGATCACATCGATCTTAATGTGTGCTGGTGGTACATACATGTGGATGAATACATGTATGTAGTAGAGAAATAGGGTTTACCCAATTAAAATAGGGGGAGTGTTGCATCTATGCATGTATCAATTGCTATCAGTTTTACCCATTTCAGATGTCACTGGAATGTTATTAGAACACTTCTCATTTCTGACAGTATCAACTCTTCAAATTAATCATGGAATAGGTGTCCCACAGTTTAACTTCTCTTATCATCCAGTGCCGTCGAAATTAACCAGACAACTAAACCTGCTAACCAAATTTACTTGTACATTTGACGTGAATAGGTAGTAATACATTCAGGTCCAGCATCTAAGTAGATGCTCAACTTTAATACTACTGTGTGTATATTCATCATTGAAGCCATGAGCAAACTTACAGTGTGGAGAGAACAATGCCATAGAAGACGTTCTTTGCAAGTACCTCTATCGGGTTGTAGTCAAGGTCAAGGTCTTGCAAGTGGCTCAAGCTCAAGACACTGAAGGATTTCTGATCCATTGTTTGAATGCTACAAGACTGAAGTGATCTGCAAACAAAAATGTTCCAGTTAAAAATACAACATCCTATGATGGCGTTAATATAAGCTTTGATTTTAGCATGTTGCAATATTTTAATAATTAAGGAGCTCATGTATCAAACTATAATGTCCTATATTGTGGCATGTTTGATAAGCATTGAAACATTAGTACATAAAAGTTGAAATGCAATTTTCACACATAGAAAAATAATTTACGTACAATGATGTGAGTGATGGCAAGTCCTGAAAGAACGCAGCATTTAAATGAGAAAATCGGTTTCCATCCAAAGTGCTGAATGTAAGACCATTACACAAAATAAAACAATGGTATTTTTAGGCAGACAATAGCACAAATATGCAAGCCAACCACTTCAAAAATAATGTACAAGCATTATCCTGAGTGGAGACATCTATACACTAGGGGAAGATACAAGTGCAACCACAAATGTACACTATACAAAGACCTGCCTGCTACCTGTTAGTGTATTCTTTATTATTAATTGCTACATGTACTTCAAGTAACTTACAGCTTTTGAAGATATCCAAAATTCTTCTTATTCAGTGCTTTGCGGAGGATAGTCCCACTGGACAAGTTGCAGTAGGACAAATCACTGCACAGATGGCAGAAGAACATGATTGGTACAAGAACATATCTTATTGATTGGTACAAGAACAAATATAATTGGTTCTGTATTAGCGTTATCACTGCACAAGTGGTTATGGTTCCAATTTTTTAAAAATGCTTATTTCACATCATAAATTCTAAACAGCATAATTACATCTGCTTTGTTCATTTACTTACAGTTCCTGTATGCCCGTCACGTTCTCAAAAGCAGTTCTAGTCAGTGTCTCAAATGGGTTGTGGTCAAGGTACCTAGATAAAGATTGGGTGCATGGGTGACTTGGAAACGTCTTTGATTAACATGGATGAAAGTGTACCAATGTAATTTCCTTTTTATACAATGCCCCAGTGGGTACTGTTATACTATTATGTCTTTTGCAGCACTTACAGTACTTGTATTTGTGTAGTCTTTCTCAGAGCTGCTGATGGTACCATTGCTAAATTATTATGAGACAAGTCACTGAGGAGAGGAGGTGGAAAGTCACAGCAAAAAGAAATACAAACACAGGAAAGCTGATTATTAATTGTAAATGTTATACAGAGCCCTATGTGTTCCAATAAATCAAACAGGAAGAAAATGCCCCCAATCACCTGCTGCACAGTGATGTCATTAGGGATGTGCAATGGACAGGTACAAATAGTTGCACATTACTACTTTAATAGCAGCAAGATAGTTATCACTGCATAAGGCCCAGGCATTGTCACTTTAGCAATAAAAGCAACACAACACTGATCACCAAAGCACAAAGATATATACATGTAGCTTTCTTACAGCATTTGAAGGTTAAGTTGCCAGAAGGCATCTTCAGGTATGCTTGACAGTCTGTTCTGTGACAGCACACTGTAATATATTTTTTGCAAGCAGACGTGTGTGCATGGATGTGTGTTCATGAGTGTGTACATTTTTACATTGTGCTCAAATAATAAATATACTTGTGCTTGATCTAAAATCTAATCTATAGTTATTAATTGACACATTTGAAATGCAATTATAAATTATTATGCATTTGATTCTGCTCATCTCTAGACATTGTCTCATTGGACGGTGCTATTTTCCAGGTGGCAAAAATTGCTCTATTCATAATTTGATATATATTAATAATTTAAATACAATACACTGATACATAAACAACACACAAACACAAAACTCATGTGGACACCATCCTACTAAGGATGGCTGAAGAAATTGATCTCATGAGGCAAGTGTTCAGCCTGCCGTAAAGATAATTTATAACGACCGACTTTGGCTTGGAGCAGGCGATTGCCAGCCTAGATGCCAACTGAGCAAAACTTTTGACAGTCTCTTGACCCCATGCACCGTATGTCTCAACAACCAATGGGATGCAAACCCATCCTAATTCCCCACATTTAGCATCATTGCTGTTGTGCTTTCTGATCTCAGATGCACGGGCAGCCGCTCCCGAAGACACTCCCGCTTCCGAAAGGATAAGTGAATTAAATATCACTTTGTTCACCACCTCTAAGTGCTGGCACACAACTCATATGGCCACTTTGATCATGAAGGCCGACCACACCCAGCACACAGAAGCCAGTACATCTGTCGCATTCCTCACCCAATCTACCAAATAGACACATACTCATCCACACAAGTACATACAAACTCTCAACAGAGGCTGTAGTTATGAACATTTTTACTCCAAGCACCAAATCTATTTTTAAAAAACATGTATGCATGAAGTCTACCACATCACATAGTACCACACAATTGGTCAAAGCCTCACCCACATATGATAGTCACTTACATCCTCTGTAAGACAGGCATCATCGCAAAGGCCCCATTTTCAATGCTGGAGATTTGGTTATTACCAAGGTTTCTATTTCAGTGTATGTGTCATGAATGCATACATGTATGTGGGTAGGAGAAAGGCACACACCCTAACCACACCATCAGACATGACACACCCACAAAATAGATCAGAAGCTGACACATTACGACATGCACAAAACACATGCACACACACATGCACACACACACACATACACGCACACAAACACATGCACACACACACATGCAGATGCACACACACATGCACACACACACACACACAAGGTACGTTATTTTTTCAATCAAGTGATGCATATGAAGTATTTATTCCATGTCTGCATACATGCTCCTAGGCTAAAGATTTCAATGAGCACAATTCAATGCTAATGCTTTCTCCTTATGTAATGCACTAGGTACCACTACTATTCTTAACCATAGTCAGGCATCCAGCTATTCTACACCACCCTTCCCAAACAATTGCACCATACCGAAGGTTGAAAAATAGGAAGCCAGTGATTCGGTAACATGTACTTGAGTATAGGTCTAGGCTACTTCATACTGTAAATATTGCCTACTTTAAATTAATCCTATTTTGTAAGCTCAGTCAGTTATTATCAATCAGGGAGGGTTTGGGTTACAACTAGCAAGGTGACAAATACTTTCTATTCACACAAATGTCCCCCCAAACCAAATCAACCCATCCCCCCCCTAAGCACAAATATGAACTCACATATGTACCAATGACTTTGCTGTGCTAATCAGAGAACTTGATGACACATATGTGATGTTATTCCCACTAAGATCCCTAGATTGTGGAAAGGGGAGGAGGAGCGATATGCCATCAGATGAGTTCATCACATGATGGGAGGGTGGAGGTACCCTCATCAGATGATGGAAGGGTGGAGGTTACCCTCATCAGATGAGGGGGTGTGGGGACAGTGGAGGGGACACTTATCAAGTGAGGAGTACCATCTGGTCACACCTGTCTCGTCTACAGGCCTCCCACAAAATATTTTACATGTATTGGGTTTCCTAATACCACAACCTTGTTAGCACTTTAGACTAGTCTTCCCTTCTATATGCACACTGAACATCCTGCCAATGTAAACACATCCTCCCTTCCCTCCTCCCTATAGGTTTATCAGTGTGCCGATATAATATATTTGCCTAATGGTGTATGATATGTTGCATGCATACCAGTAATATGTTGACCGTTATTGGTCACATGACAGTACACTATGCATTGCATACAGGGGGTTGGGCTTGTATGTATTATGCTGTTCTCTCTCTCTCTCTTCCTCTCTCTCTCTCTTCCTCTCTCTCTCTCTCTCTCTCTCTCTCTCTCTCTCTCTCTCTCTCTCTCTCTCTCTCTCTCTCTCTCTCTCTCTCTCTCTCTCTCTCTCTCTCTCTCTCTCTCTCTCTCTCTCTCTCTCTCTCTCTCTCTCTCTCTCTCTCTCTCTCTCTCTCTCTCTCTCTCTCTCTCTCTCTCTCTCTCTCTCTCTCTCTCTCTCTCTCTCTCTCTCTCTCTCTCAACAAAGCCGTGCATGCTGGAATTTTTTAAATCGTGTACAGGTGTTTGTAAATGTTAACAAATAGTTGCACACACTCGGCCAAGCATGCATATGCACACATATATAAACACAATCATGCACATAACTATACGCAAAAGAGCAACAACTATAGACCAGTTGCGGTGCGAACGTTTATCGTTGGGATGGCCTTATAAGGCCATAATAACGACGAACGTGTTAGTCGTGGGCGTCAATTTCGGCGGCCATTTTGGTGGGCAAAATGTACAGGTAAGCATGGGCCAAAATGGAATGGTCACGAGTTGTGTACAATCAGAGATAGTATAGTATATTATCTCTGGTACAATCGGCTGAACAAATCGGTTCGAAAAAGTTAGTTTCGGTAAGAAATTTGAATGTTTACCTGTCACAATTCTTTTCGAACCGATTTGCTCAGCCGATTGTACCAGAGATAATATACTATATTGTCTCTGTACACAACTCGTGACCATTCCATTTTGGCCATACTCACCTGCACATTTTGCCCACCAAAATGGCCGCCGAAATTGACGCCACGGCTTAACACCATACGATAAACGTTCTCGCCGCAACTGGTCTATACTCGCAAATGCGGCCCATATATTATAAGCAACGCACGCATAGCAGAAATCCATGCATCTATAACTCACAAAATTTCAATCCACGAAGCGTTAGTGATGAAAGGTATATTCACCAACTTTCGAGACGAGCAGTTAACTCTGGCTGAAGAACACGAACACACATTGCATATCTCCGTCGAATCTCCGGATAGTGCTGCGCTCACTGTCAGCAACGCAAACGTGCCAAGGAACAGTAACCTTGTCAGAACGTCATTCTTAATCTGCATCCTGTATATTTTTGCAGCGAGAAAGTGCACGTAATCGCTTTCTTCACCGTATTGACAATGACCTACAACATGGCAAGGTCCCGAATGTGCTTAGGTATCTTTCAGCACCAGAAGCAAGCGAGTTCCAGCAACGCAGTGAACAGGTTTAAGTTTATTTATTTTTAGTACGCGTATTAGGGTGTTACGTCATCTTATTTATACGGTTGGGCATGTTGCTTGCGGCTGGGAAAGCCCCCCAAAGGACATATAGGGAGTTAGTGGGTGATTTGACAGGCTAATCGGATTATTGCGGTGCGCATTTGACCGTACACGGGGATTTGACCTCGACCGCGGAAAATGAATTTTAATCGCATAACAGCTTGTGACCTCCCCCTATCGGCGTGTTTTGCAGCTCAAAACTTGTGACGACCTTGTGACGACCTTGGCACGTTCTTCACGGTAGGTACGCAACATCATACCTAGCCTGTACCTCACCGGAAACAAGAACATGCACTTTAATACCAAACTATTAGTACAATTATAACTACAACTCTTATAGCGGCACAATATCAGCTGTATACCTACAAAGGCTAACGCGCGGTCGTTTTGAATAGCAGGAACGAAACCGTAGGTTATAAAAGGTATCAAACATGTAACGGGACGTGTGCTACATAACCATGCAAACTTCTAAAGGTATACCACTGTTTTGTCAGAAAGCTAAATATTATATGAGAATTGCTTGGAAACCCTGAACTTCTCATGCCATCCCTTCTGAAAGAGTCTGACACAGTAACAAGAGCTGGCCATCTTTCAACCTCAACACCCCTATAGTAAAGAGCAGTACCTTCACCAGACCTGTGCCTCAAGTTTAATTTCCTTAGAACCTGAGGACCTTAAGCCTTGTGCAAATGGGTGCATAGCCAGGCTTGCCACTCTTTGATACTAACAGTGCTTGTCCTAGTTGCTCTTCTTCATAGGATGCAGCTGGCCATCATGCTCTAACATGCCATTTCCACATATTCAGGAGACTTAATGACATGCCACAGTGGTCTCGTAGCCTTACCAAAATCCACACCTGTCTAGTACAACAGGGATGTGGTTTGGCTTTACTAAAGGTTGCTCTGCCCAGCTGACATAGTTGCCCCAAACTGGTCTCCCTCTGTCTCACTTTGCCAATTTTGAATGAATGAGGTATTGAATTGCATGATGACTTGCTACTTATCTCAGTCTATGAAACAATCAATGATTCCACATTTCACTGAGCATTGGCTGATGCAACAAACATATACAATAGTTATATGCATATACGTACAGTGCCGGACTCTACATACCTGTAACCATTTCCTTTCCAATTCATTATTTTAATCTCAGTTACATTCACATACATATGCAGTACATATGCAAGTAATAATATAACAGTGCCGGTCCTTACACAAGTTTACTATGTGGTGATTTGTTTTACACATTAATCTGTTATATATTCACACACATGATGTAGACTGTTTTCCATGTATAAATGCAATATTTTTTAGGACATCCACCAGAGTTAACCAAGTCACTAGCGTCAAACTCTTTCCCTGAATCCATCATTCAATATGGCCGTTTTGATATCTTCAGCATTCCATCTGTGTTCTTTCTCCAATGTGTCAATAATGGCTCCAGTATCATCCTCCAACAGTATGTACCAAAGTCAAGTTGAAATACTTCACTCCAACATGTGTAACAATCTTCAAGTCTAACAGGTTGCACAATGTTGGTGGTTCTGTTCGGGGAGTACAAGATAACTATCAACATTTATTGGAACAGACTGGACTAGCTTAGGATGTCCCTCATATTATGCACCAGTGAGTGGGGATCTCATGCACTGTTCCTCATGCAATGCAGGTACAAGACACACACTGACCTGCCAACTGTGGCAATTCTTAAGTTAGACATTCTAACAAGGGCTGGATAGAAGACGGGCGTAAGGAGAGACCAAAGAATGAGAACTGCCTAACTTCATTTCCCATTTTCTCAATGACCAGGCATAGATGAAGTATATTTGTTTCATGCAGGGCTATTAAAACCAACAGCTGCAAAGCTCTGTAACAGCATCAGCTTATGATCTATAGAAGTACTATACCACATTACCTGCTCTGTTAGGAAGACAAAAGTTCTTCAGATGTTAGAGTAAACAAAATGGTGGTATTTGCATGGCAGAAAGCAAATAAGAGTAATTTAACCCCTATATTTAATAAAAACATTCTCTATAAGAAAGGTGATAGGCATATAGCAATAGTGATGTAAAAAGGAAAGAAACAAGGGTCTAATAAGGAGAAATGTAATAGTCCTGTATTTCGCATGCAAACATAATGTGCGAAATATAGGACTATTACATTTCCCCTTCTTATTAGACTCTAGTTTACTTCCTTTTTACACCACTATTGCCTTCCAATTCTATATAAGGTTTTTTATTACTTGTTTCATCTGTTTTTAATTTCATCATGTAATGAGATATAGTAACTAGATAAGATCATTTAATTTACATCAGTGAAAAGACAATACAACAAAACAATAGGTTTGTCTGACATTGCTATGCTGTGTCATGTCTTTGGCCACTTGCCCTTGAGGGCTGTCAAAATAGAAATAAGTGAGCCAATTGCAGACCAACAGGGCAATGGGCTGTGGGGAGACAACACTGCATGAGAACACCTCCCCCTTGTCAACCACAGACTAAACAATTATACAAGTGACCCAGTTCATCTAAAAATAACTAGTGAGACAACATCATCTCTAGGTCTGCCTGTACAGAGCACGCCATTTTGCAGTGTACAACTATATATCTTATAATTTGGCCTCCACATATATAAAGTGCTCTTATTCTGTGTGGGAGGGCATTATATAGTTTCCATTCTTATACTGATATAGCTAGGTAGTAAATGTTACAAAGTCTGATCACACACAGGGCCATAGCCAGACGGGGGTCATAACCAAAATAAACCCGTAAAATTGGTGTTAAAATCTGATTTTACTAGCTATATTACAGGTTCCCTTGGTCCCTGACACAAATGTAGGGAACTAGCTCTGTATGTTCAATTTCAGTAATGAGCAACTTCTCTGCACAGTTAGTCCATGTGTGCACATTTATTATAGCAAAAAAAATGTAACATGCATTTTGCCACTGTCCTGGACAAGCAATGCTTTCATTTATATTCATGGCTAATTCACTTATAAAGTTTTTATTTTTAACTCTGTGATAAATAGTTTAATTGAATTCTCTGTGCGCAATGAGAGGGCATGTCAGAATTTAAAATTTGCAATCTTGAAAAAAGTTAGATCCCTTTCTGCTGCAACAAACCAAATAACATTTTCAGGCGCCAGTGCTGCAGTGATAATTTAGTTTGGATAATCTAAATGTTAAGCATTTCAGTGCACATCACCACTATCAAACCATTATCATGTCCTAAAGCAAATTTGAGGCATTAAAAGTTGTTCTGAAGAATGCAATAGCTGTTAAATGTATGTGTATTAGCAGAGAATTTTTGGTGTCGTAACGGACAGAAGAGCGACCTTGATGTCAAGGTTTTCAATCCTTTTGCTAAATTTTATATAAAAGAATCATTGACAAGAAACATGCCTATGAAGCCGGAGTTTGTGAAGTAGAACTTGGATGTTTCACAACACTGGTGTTTTCAACTTCTGGTGGGTTAGATCCTGCTGCTAAACCACTTATTGCAGAAAAGCACGATCACCATACAGCCAACCCTCATTTGGCTTCGTACCAAATTGAGCTTTTTGTTCCTACGTTGTCTTCATCGCTCAAGTATCGTTGCTGCATGACCGCTTTGTCACCATGCATGATAACCAGAAGTGGTTAATTCGAGGATTAAAGATATAGGTAATTTATATACTTTTATTTGCGTTAATTTATTCATGATATGCTGGAAGGGGGGTGTCCGGACACCATGGACCCCCCCCCCCCCCCCCCCGTATCCGCCTCAGGACAACCAAATTAGCTGATTCGATGTTAAAAGGCTTCCTATTTTCTGGCTATCACTAACCACTTCGATTCTAATTGGATGCATTGGTGAATTGTCAAAGTTGCATGTCGAACATACAAACCTTTGCACATCAATTTCAGTTACACTCACACACAAGAAAGAGTCTGTGTCCATGTACATAGAGGTGTTTCAAATTCACATTAAAATCTTTTTTAGGACATCCACCAGAGTTGACCAAGTTACTGGGACCAAACCCTTTCCCTGAAGCCATCGTCTTAGAATTGCCATATTGATATCATCAGCATTCCCTCTGTGTTCTTTCTCCAATGCTTCAACAATGGTTCCAGTATTATCCATCAGCAGATAAGTACCAAAGATGGAATACTTTGCTCCAACATGAGTAACAACCTTCAGGTCTAACAGCTTGGGCAATGTTGGTATATCTGTTGGGAAAAAGGGGTGAGGAGTGGGGGTGGGGTGGTGGGAGGTATAATTCATACTGATTAAACCATCAGTTCACTACATGTAACAGTGCAACCATTAAAATAAACAGAGCTGGTGTGTTTATTGAAACAGACTGGATTGTTTGTAATACTGCTTTGGTTGTTCTCATAATACAGTTAAAGTTAAATTATGTCAGTGGGTGCCGCCTACATGTAACTATGATTTCATGCACTGTTCTTCATTCAATGCACAGTAAAGGACACTCACTCACCTGCCAACTGTGGCAATTCTTGGGTTATGCGTTCTAACAAGACCTGACTGCTCCCCTCAATCAGGCTCATGCGATTTGCTATCAACTGCTCCTTGGACCTCTGAGAGACCAATTCATTCCTCACGGGCTCAGCCCAAAGCCTAGCAGCCGGCTTAGCCAAATTGAATTGTGCAGGAGTAATCTACACAAAAAACAAAGGTAAATCCTTCTCATTAAATTGGTGGCACGTAATAATTGTCTGTAAATAATACAGACCTACATTGTGTATATGCAGCCTTTTCACTATATTCTGTGAATGTCCTTATTGTCAAACAGTTCTAAAGGGCATTAATTTTTATTCCTAATATAGTACCAAATGGTTTGGCAATGTAAGTGCTGCAATTACCCTTTTACATTATGCTTGTCTTTAGTACTGACATCAGAGTATATGGTCAGGAGATTGTGCCAATGTTCTATTTATATTGTAAATCTATTAGCGTTATTACTATAATATAGTTGCAAATCAAATACGAGGGCATCATCAATAAAGTTGAGCACGCTTACATGTCACATGTCTCAAAAATTAATGCTGCACTGCTATAGAATGGAACCATTGAGACATACACAAATCTAATGCTGATTCTGGAAAGACGCGGTTATAAAGTTCAAGTCAGAGATTTGAATGAGAGGATGGAGGGAATGGGTATACCAATACTACATGAACTAAGAAAGTGGTGTGGTGGTGATGATATCATGGGGATGGTGATGATATGGAGATGGTGATGTGATAATGGCAATGTGATGTGGTGATATGTTGATGGCATTATATCATAATATGGTATACACCACTGCTGCACCTTTTATGCAATGGGTAAACACTTGCGCACAGGAGTTAATGGTACGCATGATGGTACACATGATGAAGATTGACCATCTGGTTGAGGGTTAAGGGGAAAAACAACACTTCAGTGCAAGCCCCTACCTTATCTTTCGGCCACACTGGAAAACCACAACCATAACAAGCTAATCCTTCGTCATTTCTTAAGGCCTCCCAGTTGCGGCCACAACGAAAGCACTCGTAGCCTACTTTCACTGACACTGCTGTAGATCCACAGTTGTAGCACTCTCTCGTAATTGCGCCATATTCACGCCCGTCTAAGTTATAAACATCCATAGTCCATATGCGGTCGCAGGTTCTGCATTCAAAAGTACACCGTGTCATTTTGTGATTCAAATACAATGTAGGACCATATGTCTAGTCCCCAGTCTGACAGTGCCGTAATACCGTATAAAATGAGCACGATAAGATATTAATATTAACTTAAACTGTAGAAACCATACGTATAATGTTTAACCATATTTTATGATACGTATTATATGGCCCAAAAATGAATATGTCTAGCATTATGACACCCACAATGGCTCAAACTAAATGGCGCCAGTACGAATCCCAGGCCATGCGATTCACCACAGCCCCGGATCCAACATAGGTTACCCCCACTCATATGAAATTGAAATGCCGCCCCTCTGGCACCAATTGCCTCCACGCACCATACTATCATGCAAACACACTTGCGGCTGCCTCAGCCTGACCAGCTACATACCCATGCACTCTCACACACGACACTTAAAGAGGTAAATGAAACCCTAAACCTGAAACCCTAAACTTCTCATGCCATCCAGGCGCGGACGTAAGAAGGGAGCGTGGCAGTTAAAGAGAGGGTGGGGGGGGGGGGGGGGGGAAGCAGTGCCGGTTTAACCATTTAATGGGCCTGGCGCAGGGTAAATTTAATGGGCCCCCTTAGTAATAAAAAGTCTCCCAACACACAGCGTTGAATTAACAATTGTGGAACGCTGCTATCAGCAAGCGTCACATTTGAATTTACTACCACAGATGTAATTATAACTAATCCTTCACACAATCATCATGGTGTTTTCTTATAGTGGACAGCATTTCATGTGCCGGCCTTCTCAATGCATCTTTTGGATACTCTAACATATAGTAACAATTATACAAATTTATTAGAATGATCTACTTTTATAATAATAGTAATGCAACCTTGTACTTTTTAAACAGGTTTACGGCGTAATTTGAGTTCGGCAAAGTTGGCGATTAGCTAGGAATAGTCAATTTCTCGAACAAGTTCAGATTCTATGTTCAATATTGCTAAGCTCGATAATCGTTCTTGATCCATAGTCGAGCGGAGAGCGTTTTTAATTCTCTTCAGGTGGCTAAATGACCGCTCTCCAGTACAATTTGATACTGGAAGAGTTAAGTATATACGCAGTGCAATGAATATGTTAGGAAAGGCACTTTCGACACGGTGTTGTCTTAAAGTGGACAGCATTTCATGTGCCGGCCTTCTCGATGCATCTTTTGGATACAAAGCCTTCTCAAATTCTGTCCACTGCAACCATTCATCAAAAATTTCAGCATCAAGATCATCGGAATAGAACGATGTTAATCGAGACAAGGAATCTTTTACGGCATCAAAATTCTCAAGTTCATGGTATCTTAAGAATAGAAAACGAGTGTCCGTTTCTGAATATGCACGTATTCTGTTGTTGAGATCGGTCACAATACGATCAAGTATAGCGTAGAACGTTTCAATTCTAAATTTCTCTTCTGAAGACATCACAACATCAGGCTCACTAGAATCTCCAAAGACGCGCTTTGCTCGTCGCACTCGCACTTCTTTAAAGCATGGAGTCTTGCTAACAGCAACTGCTCTAGTCTTATAATCATCAAACAAGCTTCTTTGAGCCTCCAGAAATCCCAGAAGAGACTTCAATACAGCAATAGCAGATCCTATTTCTATGGTAGTGGACTGGAGAAGCTGGCTGCTTTCGTGAATTCTTTGAAGCAGTGCACTCCAAAACACTGTCATAAAAACTGTTTCCAGTGTGTCCATTATATTTGCCATTGCAAGTGCTTCAGATCGTGTATCACACTTTTGCAAGGGATCGTCAGCAATTTGCTGTAAAACATCATGGTATACCTTATAGTGCAGAGACAAGGACTTCAGCGCGTCCGATCTACTAGACCACCTGGTTTCACAAAGCCGTTTTGGTAAAAGTGATCTTTCAACTGCATTGACAGCACTAAGCAATGTTCTCAAAAGATTCCAACGATTTGTTGAGGCAGAAAAAAATACATACAACTTTTCAACAAATCCAAAAAATGATACAGCGTTGACACAAGATTCTGCTACTGAGACTCTTGATAGATTTAACGAGTGTGCCATGCAAGGAATGTAAGACGCTTTATTATTTTCTTCCAACACCCTGGCCTGCACACCAGAATACTTTCCCGACATGTTGCTATAGCATTGTCATACGATTGGCCTCGACAATATTTATTATCTTTGAGATCAAGCCTAAAGTCTTTAAGAATGTCGATTAATAGTGTTGAACAAATTTAAACCAGTGTGGGAATGTATTTCTTCAAACTTAAAAAAACGCTCAGTTGGTATTCCAGCGTCATGAACGTAGCGAACTGTAAACGTCAGCTGGTCCGTATGTGAGATGTCTGGTGTTGAGTCAACGCTAAACGAATAGTACTTTGCTGAAGCAATCTCGTTAATGATAACTTGCCTCACTTCCTCTGCCATGAGCAAAACAAACTCTTCACATATTGTAGATGATAATTAAGATGGATTGCCACGTCCCCTATTACCATATTTCTCTATGTGTTGTGCAAGAAACGGATCATATTCAGAAAGCAACTCTAAGCATCCAAGGTAATTTCCGTTGTGCTCTGATCCAAAAACCTCATTGCTGCCACGAAGAGCTAGTCCACGAAACGTAACTACTGAAACTTCTCTTCTCAAAACCTCCTTCCAGTATGAATTTTCCCTTGCATAACTACCTATGATACACTGAGCGGCCTATTGTCTCGTGTTTTGCTAGGCGAATAGCATACTTTGAAAGAGATTCTCTGTGTTGAACAGAACGTTCATGATCATTAAGCCGACCAATATGATCCCACGAATCAAAACCTGTTGTTGCTAGACTAGAGGAATTGCTTGCACTATTTATAGAAAACAGTTTGCAGACAAAGCAAAACACGCATCCTGTTGATGGGGAATACATCAACCAGTTTCTTTCAACCTTTTCTCTATTTGGAGACAGCGTTGTGAACACTGTATCATTTAGCTTCCTACATGGGCCAGACAGAGTACACAGCATTATATATATTATTTATCTCATAGATTTACATGCATGTATATAATGACATGCATGAACTGCATTAATAGTACTATGACGCATAGTTGCCTACATAGCGTGTACATTTACTCGCTCTTCTTTTTATATTACTTTCTTTGCATGGCAAGTGAGAATTTGACATTGTGTGAATTATATACGGCTGCGGAGCGTGCAAATGCGCAATTTACCTGATTGACTTTCCTTGCCTTGTAGAATTAGTATATACTCCATCCCTGTTCCTACATAGCTCTGGACCGACTCGTAGCCAATACTGTATCATGCTCTCACTAATAGACCACAGAGCAGGATCAGTTTCCATCTGATGGAGGAATACTGCACCATCTTGATGAACTGTTTCAGTGACATCTTCGCATTGGGAATTATCCATCTGAATAGATTCATCTGATGCAGGAACTTGAAAACTTTATTCAATGCAAGTAGGTGGTGCCTCTGTTGCAGGCTCTGTATGTACTACAGCTGAAAAAAGATCACCGACATGATGAGTGACAACTGTTACTGTATTGCCGTCGGCAGTTGATGAAGACCCAAATGGCACGATGGAAACTGGTCTGCAGTGAGCAATGGAGAGCTACCGGTAGCGGTAGTCAGAGTAGATGCAGAAAAAAATGAACTGATTTTTGGATGTTGTGAAACAGAGGCTTCTTTCTCCGTCGCTTTTCACAGCCGCTCAAATGTTTCTTTATTGAAGACATCGTGCTACAAGCTCAAAAACAGTGCGCAATAATTGGCAACTTGAGAATAATAAGACCAGTGATGCTATTCTAATTGTCACTTCACTTGCAGATCATATCATGATCGTCACGTGCGGAGCTAGTGCTAACTTGCGCAAGTACAGCGCATAATTTATATGCGTACATTACGTCATCTAATTAAATTCATCAATTGTAGGCGTGTACCTATGTAGATAAATGGGCCCCTATCTTCGGTGGGCCTGGCGCATTTGCGCCACTCGCGCCCCGGTTAACCCGGCGCTGGGGGGAAGTGGGGACTATCAATGCAGATTGCCTAATTTCCTATGAATAATATTATCGAAGGGCTGGGAGGGGGTTAAACCCCAGACCCCGCCCCCCACCCCCTAGATCCGCTACTGCCATCCCTCATGAAAGAGTCTAACACATTAATAAGAGCTGCAACACCACATTGTTAAGAGCGGTACCTTTAATTTCCTTAGTACCTTTAATTTTCTTAGTACCTGAGGACCTTAAGCCTTGTACAAATGGGTGCGTAAATAGAACAATAGTGGTACAGTCCTTGTATGGCCTGTAAGTGGCAACAGGACGTGTCGTGTTAACAAGCAGTCTCATGTTTCAAAGGTCGGTGATCGTTACTAGGTCATTACGTGATCATTTCAATATTTCGGGGAACGAGGCTACTGTCCTGCCCGCAAACAACTGTGGGTGGCAGTTAAGGAGGGTTATTGACAACTATCAATGCAGATTGCCTAATTTCCTGCAATGAATAATACTACTGAAGTGCTGGGAGGGGTTTAAACACACACACACACACACACACACACACACACACACACACACACACACACACACACACACACACACACACACACACACACACACACACACACACACACACACACACCCTAGATCCGCTACTGCCATCCCTCATGGAAAAGACTGACAAAGTAATAAGAGCTGGCCGGGCATAGTCTCGTCCCCAGACCCAGATTCCCAACAGCTGCGGGTGGATACATCACCGCTAACGCGGAAAGTGGGTCTGGGAAATAAGAACGACTCACTTGTTCCAAGCGTACCAAACGGATGTGTACATACGTAATGACGCTGACGCAGGGCTGCCGCGATATATCGTGATATACGATATATGGCGATTTTTTTTATATATCGCGATACTGATGCGATATATCGCGATTTTTTTTTTTGGAGTTTCGCAATATTTTTGGGGGGTTTGGGGGGTTTTCATGATAAAAACTTGCGCGGAAATAGACGGAAAAGCACGGTGATTGGCGGAAATTAGAGTAATAACGAAATATCAGCATGTGTATTTGAAACGGCGATAAATGTACGCATGCATTCGGTGCATGCAAGCCATTTAATTAAAACAATTTAGCATTATATATGCCTCAGGAATATGCATTTCCCCAGTCGTTCTGGCAGAAGACTCCATCGTTTCTTCTGGAGTATATTTTTGGCTGTTGAGAAAACCCTTTCTGCAGGTGCAGTGGAAGCTGGAATTGATAGGTACTTCCTTGCCAACATGAGGGAAGTGGACTTCATGCTTTCGCCACCATTCCATTGGGTCATCCTTCCTGAAATTTATTTCAGCTTTCTTAAGATACCTCTGGTACTCCCCTTCAATGTGATCTTCATCTCCAATAGCAATTTCTTCATAAGGAGATTGATCTTTATATGACCAAACGGAAGGTCGAAATCCTCCTCTGCTGATGTGACTGCCGCTTTCTTTGCTGGAGGCTCATGATCATCTTCATCGTCACTGCCATCCTCATCTGCTTCATCCTTCTGCACAACATTCATCACTTCTGTTTTAACTGACTAAAAATGATTTGCCTATTGCATGGAGCGGTTTAGCCACGATAAACTTTTGTGTCCTGGATGAGTTATTACTCCCATTCCCAACAGGAGGTCAGTAGGATCCCAACGCTGCCTCATGTCTTGCAATATAAAGCCCCTGACCTCTTGCACAACTTTTGGAAGATTGTTCCAACGGGTCCCTAATTGCCAGTGCACTGGCGGTGTTGTTCCTTGGAGTCCATCCAATATACCTTGAAACACCACCTAAAGTAGGGTACTTTTCTCCCTGCAGAAAGTCTGTGACAATTTGAAACGGCTTCAACAGCGAACACGACTTCTCTGCAGCCAGCTATTCGCCAGCAGATGGTACTAGATGAGCGTATTTGCTTTCAGCCAAGACATTTGTAAACCAACAACACCATGCACAGATTTAAGGTGCATGATGTCGCATGTTAGACGTGTTGTTGCCCTTTCTGGACACCCATGCACAGCGCCTGTTGCAAACAACCCAGGAGGACCCAATCGCTTTCCTGTGCCACCCAAAATGTTCCCACACATCACTCCTAAACGTTTTGCGGTCAACGGCCACAATATCCTCTTTCCCTACAGCATGGTAGGACGGCCTATCAGTCGCTTCTTTTGATCCAGCCATATAACGCGTAACCTCAACAAAGATTATTTGAAATTAATAGCAATGAATACTTTAATATCACTAATGATCATTAATATTCATCACTTTAATAACCACATATATATATCGCGATACATATCGCGATATTTACTCATATCGCGATATATCGCGATATGGACGATATCGGCAGAAGACCATATCGCGGCAGCACTGCGTTGACGTAACCTTAATAATTCATGCATGTTGCTGATTACCTGATTTCAAGTGGAAGGTGTGGCTCAATTAGACATCGAAGTGGGAATATGCGAGCAAGATACGCATATTCAGGAGATAGTTTTGCGCGCGGTTCAAAGACTAGGATTTGCTGACCCACGTCCGAGGCAATTAAGACCTTCGTTCAAGGAAAAGGTAGTGCTTCCATACGCGTAGGACGAATTGCTTGCTGTAGAGGACCCCATTTTTGTGACGACACAAGGATTGCGTAACACTCAGGATCCACAGAACAAAAAAGCCTATGAGCCAGACCCACTTTCCACGTAGCTGTGATGTAATCCATCCGCAGCTGTTGGGAATCTAGCGGGGTCTGGGTACGAGACCAGTATATTAGGTGCATGTAGTTTGCCTTGTGGTACACATGCAAGCCTTATCTATAGACAATCTATAGATACAGCTGCATTATATATATATGTATGGGACAGTGTCCAGCTAAATCACCCTTATGGAACTTTTTCAAAATTTCCAGAACAAGCAAAAGAAAAGTAACGCTCGCATTGAAATGTATGGCTAATTATAAATTCAATGCCTAATAACTTTGTGATGGATAGTCCGATTTAGGATGCGTAAGGGCCATTTGACAGTAGCTCATGGGTGTTCAAGGAAAATCAAAAAATTTGAAAACTTGAAAAACTAGCCAGAAGGGTGATTCTGCTGGACACTGTCCCATATATATATATATATATATTATATTATATATATATATAGTACGCCGAACCGTTCTATTGCAGTCATCGCATTCCAATCCCTTGTCGTACCTAAGGCCTTCCCATTCTCTGCCACATTGGCATTTGTAATCTACTAGTTTTGACACTGCTGGAGATCCACACTTGATGCACTCTACCCACATCCCTCCGTGGACCCAGGAGGGGCCATAATATTTTTTAACCATTTGATGCTGTTCCGCATGCCATGCGATGTTGCATTGGCTGCATTCAAACGTAAACATTTCTGATAGCCGCCAACTAAAAAACTACCTAGTCATACATGTAAATTAATACAATCCCGCCCTCCTACCAAATTGTACGCAGGAAAATCTATCCCAAAATTAGCGACGTCACGCGTCATGCCTTAATTGTCCATGCCGTACGTCTATGGAAACAGGACCTGCATCACACAGCTTCAATTTGGATTAGTATAAGTTATTATGTAGCCAGAGCATCCTTTGGATTGCTGCAATGGGGTAATGGTAAACAGTGGCGGCGGAGCAGGATGGGGGGGGGGGGGGGGGGGGGGGGATAGCCCCCCCCTCTCTTGCTAGGTAATGAATACATTTAATCTCCTATTCTTATTACGAGCAGGTATACCGTACGAATGAAAAGAAGGCAGGTTTGTTGAACGAACATGGAATCAATATCGCTAAAGTCAGCTTGCAGAGAAAAATGTAACAATGAGTTAAAAATCAGTCTTTCAGGCCGATTTTTCCATTCCACAGCTGGATAACAAGTAGCTATACTCGTTGATGTGATTCGTTTGGAGCTACCAGATGTATAACGGCGCGGGTCACAAACATTCCGGCGCACAATATGCATGGCAATGAAATCTCATAGAAATCGAAGCATGCATGCTTTCTGAAGGACACAAAATATTTTTTAACCATTCCAGTAACATCCAGTTCGTCAGAAAGGAGCTTTTCGGCGATGAGACGACTTTTAACGTATTTAAGATCCCCCATGACAGAAAGTCGATTTAACAACTGTTTCATTTTGTACGTGCATAAAGAGCTAGGGAGCGCATTAATCTGGAGGATGTAGTCATGTAGCCAAGGAATTTATGATGAATGAGTCCAGTATTTCCATAATTGTGTATGTGCATGAATCGGAAGTTCCGTAGAAACTTCCATATAGGATTTGACCCCGATTATGAACTCTTTTTTCCTAACCTTTAATTGACGGCCTGGGAACGAGGCTAGAACTCATTAAAAACACGCGACCCGTCTCTACCAAGACTCCCGACGAACGGATCGTTTACCTTATTATGGCTATCGAACTAGAAGTCAAAAGTGAGCAGTTTCGTCTTTGTTTTATGTCACAGAACCGCGCGGCTGTTGAGAGCAAAAGGGTACTGCCCGTCCTCGTACCCGGTCCGGAACAATCCTCCACCTTCTTGCAGCACAGGTACTTTTAGCTACACAATTCAAGAGGATTTTTGGATTTCAAAGTGTAGATGTGGATTGGCAATGACATTTGCAGTTGAACAGCGACCATACGTTCAAGTCTTACATGATAACACCCAGAAACATTGATTGATTATTTCCAATATAAGAGCAGAGAATCCTGCATCAATCCTTATATATGACAGTCTTTTCCATCAGTGCTCTCCATACGTCCAGAAGCAAGAAGCCACTATTACCCGGACCAAATCAAGTGAAATAAATGTTCACTTTGTGGATGTGCAGCGCGTCAAAGTGGAGGTGGTGATTCTGGACTTTTTGCAATTGCATTTGCCACTCTATCTGTTTTGGAACCCACCCAGAAACAAAGTTTTATTGTCAGGCAAAAATGAGGCAACATTTGATGAAGTGCATTGAAGAAGGTGTAATGACAGAATTTCTAGTGCAGCACACAAGATGCTGTACAGCTAAGACAAAGAAAAAACAAGTCATAAAGGTTTATTGTGTTTGCAGAATGCCTAGGATGGCACTTGAAGCTATGATTGCCTGCAGTCAATGCAAGGAATGGTATCATGGTGACATTTGTATTCAAGTCCCAAAAAAGGCATGGAAGCACAGTACCAAATGACTATGTGACAAATGTAGTGTGTAGTTGCTGTTATTATTTTCTTTGTTTTTAATGTCTTTTGTTTTTAGCCCTTTTGGTTGTAGAAGTGTTTGGGGGATGGAGAATTGAAGCTATCAATGCACTTTCAACCTATGGAAAAGTATCCACACAGCTATGTCGACCTCAGAATGAGGTTATAAAGGTAAATGGTACTATATCAGCTTATATTTCAACGTATGCGCATTTGTTCCGTGGAATAGTCACGGAACGGAACGGAATATTCCGTGGCGTTCCGTTCCGTCCCTTGTTTTAGTAACGCCTTGTACAGGGGCAATCTACACAAAAAAAAATTTTAAAAAAACAAAGGAGATCAAACAAAGGTAAATCCTTCTCATTAATTGGTGACGTAATAATTGTCTGTAAATAAATATGCAGCCTTTTCACTATATTCTGTGAATGCCCTCTCTTAATAAGAACTATTTTATTGTCTAAAGGGCATTGAATTTTTATTCCTAATTATAATATAGTACCAAATGGTTCGGCAATATAAGTGCTGCAATTACCCTTTTACATTATGCTTGTCTTTAGTACTGACATCAGAGTATACGGTCAGGCGATTGTGCCAATGTTCTATTTATATTGTAAATCTATTAGCGTTATTAAAGTTAATCTAATATAGCTGCGAAGAAAACAAGAGGGCCTCCCTTCACATGCCTTACATAGTTATTGTTAACACATCCCTCTTGGCCATCAACTTGGTGCCAGCATCTATTCGCATGTCAGTAGCACACTCCAACATGCCTCGTTCTCTTGAGCGTGAATGTGGGAGTAGACGATCGTGCCCGCGGAAAAGAAATCTCTCCAAGCTATCCTATGGATAAATGAACGGTAAGTGTATAACTGAAAAGGAATCGGAACTGGACGTACTATTCACCCCCCCCCCCCCCCCCCCCCCCAAATAAAAAAGGAAAATATTTTTGGCACGAATTAAGCAGTAACCCCCCCTCCCCCCAAAAAAGTGGGTTAAATAATATTGGCAGCGATAACCCGCCATAATTCTACACCATGTGTGGCCTTTCTGAGTACCCAAGCTGTTGAAGCTCTTATTTATATGACTGGAAGTTAGTGTGCAGGCAGGTATTAGGTACACATAGCCTCGTATAATGAAGGCAAGCTAGAAGTAGGCAGGGCGTGGAGAGGCAGGCTAGCAAATAAAAGGGGCGGATTACGAAGCACCACAACGTTTTTAGCAGCCAATGAAATTATAAGTCGGCATGGCTATATCAACTGACAGTTATTATAAAGGTGCAATGAATGTTGCGTATCTCCATCTGCGAGGTGCGATAAGTCCATTTGCGAGTCCCCCACTGTGTGGCGCATCCCCAATCCGGATCGATTCGGATTGCGTTGCCAAGTGAAGAAACGCCTTATACGACGAACATGATCGTTAACAATTAGCGCGTGCAAGCTACTAATTACATTCATACGAAAGCATTCACAAGGAACGATCACTGTTGCGGAGGGTTGTTCGGCGCGGTGAATCCTTATCTACAATAAACGCTCAGCAACAGTTAGTTTAGTGAAGTCAAATAGCCATTAGCACTGCCGGCGCCAACCCATCAAATTAATCAGTATCGATGTTCTCATTACAATTTAACTGGTTGACCACATCATTTAAGGGTAGATCAGATGCATGTGCTTAAACAAACAGCCTCCCCCTCCTCCTCTCCCCTCCCCAAAAATAAAAATAAATCGAACTCGCGTGACAGTGTAAAAAATGTCCAGCGAGGAAGCGAACAGCCTCCTTACCCAAGAAGGTAGAATACACGATGCAGGAGTAGTTAATTCTGGCTACCAATCAACTGACCATCCACACGTAAGTCGCTGCGGTCGTAAAACATCTGAGGAACCCTTTGGCTCTGCTTCACCTTCTTCACCGGCACAAGATAAGGTCTGCGGACCTAGAGTGGTTAAAAACAAGGGAGCCTTACTGATCCTCTTCATAAGCGCCGTCGTAGATGCGGGACAGACCAGTGCTCTAAACTACGCCCTTATGCAGCTTCTTATGACGAATGCATACATTGGTAAATCAACGTCTAGTATTTTGTACTTGATATTTTTCGTCACCGGTACCGCGGTTCCCCAGTTGTTCTACCCTATGGCCGGGTGGATAGCGGACGTTCACTTCGGACGTTACAGGGTCATCCGCCTCAGCCTGTGGTGCATGTGGCTAGGTCAGTGCCTGCTGTCTTTCATGCTCCTCCCATACCTGTTGATGCCGAGCGAAAGTGCCAGCGTCTACATGACAAACGCCATCGAAACGGTTCTGTTTCCCTTGACCTTTGTGATCATGAATATAGGCTTAGCCGGATTCCAGGCGAATGCAATGCAGTTTGGGATCGACCAAATGGTAGACTCATCATCGGACGAAGTGAGTACATTCGTCCATTGGTACTACTGGAGCATCCATATTGGAGGCGGAACGCTAAGCATGATTCTGACGCCAGCTTTAACTGGCTACACACTCAGTACCGTCTTGGCTGGCGTCGACGCCTTATTGCTAGGGGTTGCTCTGTTGTCTTGGTACAAATTGAAGAAATGGCTTATTGTTGAGCCCAAGGGCAAGAATCCAATCAAAACCATGTATGATATCATCCTGTTTGCTCATAGACACAAGACTCCATTATATCGAAGTGCTCTAACCTATTGGGATGACAGACCACCCACTCGGCTTGATCTGGGGAAGAGTAAATATGGTGGACCCTTCACTACTGAGGAGGTGGAAGATGTAAAAACCTTCTTTGCTATAACTGTCGTGTTGGCATCACTTGGTTTGTACATTATTGTCGATTACACAGTAAGTATTAGTCAGGATTGATTGGGTTTTGGTATAATTTGGTGCGCACACTGGCATGTTAATTTCAACAAATAAAATAGTTGCATAGTATAACATATTCATGTATGATATTTATACTCAGTGTTAAAGTTATAAATATGTGTAACCATGAAATTTTTGTTATCTAATCAGTCAATGTTAGGTGTAAGATTGTGTATTGCACAAAAATTCTGATGCTTATAAAGTGATCTCTAAGCAGAAACAAACGTACCAGAAAATTTAATTAATTGGTAGGTCAACAGCTGCCATATATTAATAAATGAAATGTGAAGAGTTGCAATGATATCACGCGAGCGTCTTATATCATGTATAAAGGTGCTGTTGTTTGATGTAAGATATATACGTGCTGTACGTATGTTGCTATATAAAATGCATCCGTTTTACAGAAAGGCAAACTCAAGTTTAAAGTGTTATCTGTAACGTCTGATTTCGTGATATGTAGCATAGTAGAGTTATGCATTATTTCAAAATTAAGTAATGAAGACATGAAAGCATGTAAACCACAAAATAAAACCACACTGTAGGGGTACAAAATAATTTTCTTTAATGATTGAATGCATTTCTAATATTATGTTTTCTAACGCTCGATCGAAAACCACGCCTACGGAGCCAATGCCAATCTTATACCGTAGGTCCTAATATAAAATTAACAACCTTTTTCTCGCTCGGTATATCATAACGCAGTGTAGTGTGTCTTTGGTTATTTCTGCAGTCTTATTTAGCACTAAAGACGTATATGCATGCCTGACAGTTCAAACTGAGGTACCTGTATACACCTAGTCTCATATCCAGCCCAATTAGTGGCAATACAAAACTAGTCTTGTCTCCAGATCGAATAATTAGCTTCCAATTATTCTGTGTATCTGTGCATATGGATTGTTGTAAGGCATGCAAGATGCCCATGTTGCTTAGAAAAAGTATAAGGACTTGCCATCCAGATTGCTGAACTTCATTGTACAAAAGGCCAGAAGAAGCTATCTGAAGGATACGTGTGTGCGACAGAGTTGTTTTCGTGCAGCTCGCAGATAATTCAGATAAATTTTAAAAGCTTGTTCTAGACTTTTACTAAAGCTTACAAGCAAGTTCAGCAATCACATGTAGTGGATGGCAAATCTATAAGCAAAATGGTCGTCTTGCATGTCTCAGTTACAACAATCCTCCCTAAATGATCTCTGATGAATTGGCAATTGGCAATTTTTCAATACATCAAATCGTTTCTGTCAGAAATGTTATATGATTCTAATATATAAAGTGGAACAACTCTGATACAACCATATAGTCAGTTAAGACATTCCTGCTTTATAAAACATGCATTATATCATTACCATCTGCCCAAATATTTTTTATGCTGTAAAATATACATGGGCATGTATTTCGCAATAAAAGAACTTGCTCAATTTGTTAATTTTGCAATAGATATGCGGGGATTTTTTTTTTGCAACCCTTACCATTTATATTCCCTTTTTCTTGAAGCTTGAACCCTACAACCAGTTGAAACATGAGATCTTGGTGTCGTCAGCTCTCTACACTGATGGTGATTTGACAACGTCTGTGTCAACTAGTGGTCTAATTCTTGTATCAGTTCCCATTTATGAACTGGTGGTATACCCATTAATGAAACGTTGTCTTAACAAACCAACTATTTTGAGAAGAATTGGCATTGGAATGGTGGTTGGAATAGTTACAATTCTAACACAGATAGCAATTTTTGAGGCCATTGACACAAATCAGTGCTTTTTGATCACTTCAACTGCTTTAAGCAATTCTAGTATCTCATCTACTTTCACAGCCATACCTTTTACATTCAGTACAGTTTCTGAATTGTTGGTCTACATTGCAGGTAGTGTATTTGTCCTCATGTACTGAGTATTGATTAAATTATTAGGTCTATACATTAATAGATGAAACTGATACAAATTACACACTTGGCTTTTATCATTACTTAGTATTGAAGTATTTATTATACATTGTAATTATCCTGAGGTGTATGAATTCGTTTTAAATGAAATAGTTAAATCTAAACATAATTATAAATATATGGGACTTTTGTGGCAAAAAAATATGAAGCAGTTTGTTAAAATTTTCAAAAGAAGTTAGCCATTGCCATTGAAATTTATGCCTAATAAAACATTAAGCACTGTATAACTCCACAATGAATAGTTTGTAAGAGCCATTTCATAGTGGATATTCAGGGGCGGACGTACAAAGTAATGCTTGGGGGGGGGGGGGGGGGGGGGGTAAGTGGAGGTATGAACATGTCAACTAGGTGTGGTTGGTCTGTACTATTTCCCTCATTGCATCATTGGTGTGCTGCCAGAAAGTCGGTAGAAGGCATTTTTGTGCCATATGATTCATAATGCACGCAGCTTAAATATATGATCATTAGGAATGCTCTATGAGAAAATGACCCTTGAGATAGTTCGGTAACATTTTCAGGACAAGCAGAGGAAGTGGACTGTTGCTATTGAAGTGTATGTCTAATTAAAAAATGCTAGTATCTAAGTTAAAATTAAAAAAATTTTACAAGGCTCATTTTCTCATAGAATGTTTCATAATTATAATTGGTGCTTTTTGGAATGACCTCACATTTTCATTCTCTGCGTACATTTTCCACACACATACTTTTAGCATTCGAGTTCATATGTGCTCAGTCTCCATACAGATTTAGATCCATGCTGATAGGAGCATTTTATGCTATCCAAGGACTGTGCACTGTTATTGCAATGCTAATAGCATTAACCGTTTCTAGTCTTTACAAGAGCTATGGATGGAAATACCCTTGCAGCCGTGTTTATTTTCTCGTGATGCTTTTGATATCCACTGTTGGAATGGCATTATACCTACTGGCTGGAAAGAGATACAAGCAGCGAGAGAGGGATGAACACATCGACCATCACGTGATTGCAGAGAACTACTACTCAAAGTTGACAAACTGACTCATGTGTTGGCTCTGTGGGCAATAATAAGTAGATAGATCTAGCTTGTAATTAAATGACTTACATGACAACACTGGTGTATCTGCAAAGCTGGAGCAGATTAAACTATGGAGAATGTATTGTAAATATAATATAATATAATTCACGTAAGACATGATACACAATAACTCAGTTCAAACTAAGATACATAATAATTATGACATCATTGATATGGTCTTAGAGTCAGGTTAACCTAGACAGGATGGCTCTGCTATTGGCTATCACTAAAGCCAACCCTACCGGGCTAGGCGGCTGTATAGTCCGAAGATGGTCTTGGACTTGCCCCGAATCCAGCATAGGTTCCCCCCCCCCCCCCCCCTCCACACACACACACACACTCATATGAAATTACGCCCCTCTGGCACCAATTGCCCCCACGCACCATACTATCACAGAGATGCAAAGTCACAAGCATTAGGCGTGTGACATACGCATGTCCATCCCGACCAGATGTATTGAACAACATGCATGCTTTTTATATGGCCGCATGGCATCTCTGCTATCATGCACAAACACTTGCGGCTGCCTCAGCGTGACCTGAACAGTCTCGCACACAACACACCATACTTTTTTACGCAGCCGATAGTGACTGGCATAGCGAAGTGAGGGAAGAGAACATGCATTGCATGATCCGTGGACACATGAAGAACCACGATCTTGTATCGCACTAGCATATAGATACATGCCATGACATGCAATATTAATTATAAGTTTGCTGTTCAGTAATAAAAAATAAAAAAGCAACCGTATGTACTTTTCTTCGTATGGGTCTTATCTATAGCAGAACTCGAGAATGCTTTGCATGATCTCTCCATTCAGCTTGCTCCAGGTGATCGTTTTATGGCTCCGAATCGCTGAATGTAGATGGGACCAAAAAGTGACACGAGGGACCGGTACGGCCGGACCATATATCGCCACCATCCTTCACGAATGTTTCGGTCTGCATCTGATTTTGGTCTGGCCTGACCAAAACGCGCAGCCTGGAATAGTGATGCAGCTAATGGTATAACAATATAAATTCAAGCAAGTTGATCTGATTTTCCCCATCTTTCGAGTGACGTATACCGATCCTGCATGGGCCCAAGAGCAATCGAGAAAATAAAGAGCGTGTACTAAACTCATCCCAAAATTAAATAAAATTGATAAGAACCGCATGTCTTAAGTCCATAAAGAGGCTGCTTTCCTCAATCCCAGAACATGCAGTCATAGCACTGTCGTGGCAAAAGTGGTCCTACCTAAAAGTGGTCCGCCGGACCACTTTTGGTCGCCAAAATTGGTCAGGCCGGACAACCTGTGAGCGCGCTCGGACCATATTTGTACACCAAAAATGGTCTTGCCTTACCAAAAACGGTCCGCTATTCAGATCAGTTAACTATACACGCAGTCTGTCCTAGCTTTTTTATTCATTCTTCAGCTTGAGGACAATGTGTCTGGCTTGCTATTACAATTGTAAGTTTATATCAAGGTGCCATGCACATGTAATAAAGGGACAGTGATTAATTATATAAATTATAAATGCATTGTGCATGCTCAGTTAATACATACATAAGCAAAGCACATGCTGCATGTGATCCAATAAATGGTGAATTTGTAATTTCTTATGTTGAGGAGCTGTTGTCAATCTGTGATCAATGCCCAGTAACTCTATATATATTTGATTCCTTTGATTCCATTAATTGTTCCAATAACCATGTATATAAAAGCAATGATAATTATATGCAGAAAGATGAATGCCTTGAATTATAATGATTCACTACAATAGTGTATAACTCTAACTGCATGCCTAGAAGAATAGTTCAGTAATAATGACTTCCTGTTTCCTCCATTAGAAGAAGTTGTTGGTACAAGTCCAACACCTCACGTGTAAGCATAAACATGCATCCAGTGTTTCCATGTTTATATGGACATGTATTAATTATTTCCTTATTTACTGCCTGTGCATATTGCTGGAACCATATGTATAGGGAAGGGATGTATGGTGAATGTGTGGGTCATGTGTACACATCACATGTAAAGTATTCACGTGTCATGGTAAAGTTTGCACCATATACTGTTCTTTGTGTGATTTATCAAACCAGTTCTGACCATCCCATTCTAATAAGAGTCCATAAAATGTCCCGCCTCCCACAACTCCCCTGAGGAATTAGGTGCTTGTTATATTCATTTAAAACTCTGTGCCATTCTCTGTTGTAATAATCTTGGGCAAACCCATGCATTCGCATAAAAATCTGCAAGGATAGAATACAGTGAATCAGACTATCAGTGTGCGTGGCATTGTATCTATGTATACTATAACTTAATACAAACCTAAGCACGTATACACATGTATTGTGCTGTTTATAATTTAAATGCATAGGCAAAACTGTTGCTTCCATTAACAATACCTTGAAGAGCGCATTGGCAGCTCCAATTGCATGTTTAGATGGAAGTGGACTGCTTCTACCATTTAGATAAGTAGTCAGTCACACACAGCCAGGATGTATTGATTTCCTGACTTAGACTTCGCAAGTGCACGGCCCAACAAAATCAATCCCAATGTGATTCCATGGTGACTTCACTGGACCTTGCGTAGTTCTAAGGTAGTATGAAGGATTTTCCGGTTCGCATGCTGGCAGATGTCATATTTGGAAATCTGTAGTTAAGGTAGTCTTAATAGATTCTATATGGCTAACAATCTAACTAGTTGCATGTCTCACCGTGTTGTTCACATCGTTGACAGTTCCAGGCCAATTATACAGTTCACTGATCCTGCTCAAAGTCCCATGTGCCCGGACAACATCATGCAGAATACGACGCTGCTCTAACTTTCTTTTAACTCCAATAAATATTATTTCCATTGTCTATAATAAAGCACTAGCCAAATTGAAATGAACAAACCTTGCCTTCTTAAAGTACCTTTCGTAACAAATTTCTGAGCCTTTCTTTGTATGCATCGCTTAATTGCGTGCTACGCTTGCACCCAACAGGTACATTTCTTACAAAGTACAGGGTTCCCACTATTGGCATCTCCCTCTTCACTTGAATAAGCCATTTTTACAGAGAATAGGATTAATCTTCACGTATTCAAGATGCTTATGTGCACGGACCAGTTTTGGATTAGCCGGACCAATTTTGGCGTCATTTTAGGTCCGGCCGAACCGAATTTTTCCCGGACCAAGTTTTTCGTGACACACACACACACACACACACACACACACACACACACACACACACACACACACACACAGACGATTGCCATTAACAATTTAATTGCATAAACTGGCTAATACAAATGAATGTACGTCAAGGCATATTCATCTATTATATTGTGTACAGTGTCTGTATTTTGGTATCTGTAGCAGAGTGGCAATGTACTGTTACTGTGTATAAATAAATTAAAATAAAACAAATTAAAAAAATTAAAAAAACAAAAACATGTCAGTACCTAGAATAAGTAAATACAGTTTGTGTCAATGTATGTTGATATATACATGTAGCTTGTACATGTAGTTTTGCATTCACATCTGAATACTTTGTAAAGCACCCATGAGGGTTTTCCAGGCCACTGGTGTCATGCCCTTTCCTTGAACCCATTCTTGGAGTATGGCCGTTATGATTCGGTCAGCATTTCTCATATGTTCCATTTCCAATGCTTGCATTTTGACTCCATTAATATCGTTTAGTAAAAACATTCCAAACTTAAAATAATTCACTCCAATGGCTGCAGAAATATTAAATGCACAACCCAATACTTGTAGAAGAGTGGGGGGATCTGATGAGAAACGTCAAGCTGACAATTCATTGTATGTATGCATCATTGTGTTATTTAACCGCATCATCCCAACTATCATTGTTGGTATCAATTATTCATGAACTGTTATTTTGAACTGTCAGTGTATCCTTTGAGTGTCCACCCAGTGGTACAATTGGACGCCCGGGTGGACAGCAAAAAAAAATTTTTGCCGTTCGGTCATGGAAGGGACCTAGTGGCATTTAACGGTACGGGCTTATAAAACAAGTCTTTCTAGGATCGGGCCGAGATAAGTAGGGCTTAAATCCTTTTGATACCCGTAAAACGAGCCGTGCTAGCGGACCTATCCATTACGCTCCGTGCGGTACGTATACCATAACCTCGCAATTAGAAGCCGCGGCTTCTAATCGGTACTAGAAACGCTTGCCCGGGCGTTTTTAATACCCTCCACGGAAATAGAAGTTCCGTTGGTACGGCTTGCAATTTCGCTGTCATGTTTTAGAAATGCAACCCTCGATGGTCCCTTCGTGTGCGCAACCTTCGATCGTTGGCTCAAGATGTAGCCAAGGTCGTTGACGATGCTCGACATGTATGCAATACAACGACAACGGCGGCGTTCCTAAAAAGTAGTTTCGGGACGCTCCAATAGCCTAGACATATAATACAACTCACTTACAAATGATAACCAGCCAAAACAGAGGGAGGTAAGCTTCTCGTTACGAGAAAGAGCCCTTCCAAGCTACCTGGTATCTCCCGCTCATTTGGCGGCAAAAGGGGCTTGGATTCATTAAATTTACTTCACGCAACCAATGAATCCGATCACATGACCACCTGAGGCCGCTGCATACGAAATGGCACACTGATCACATGACCAAGTTGCAATATATAATTGTGGGTGTATCGCATTACATCGGCGTCGACGTCACTGCATGTGAAATGGTAGAGGATTCAATTAGGGTTGATAGTGTAGTACGAGGACATCATGTTTATAAAGAAATCTGGACCCCGGACTAGGAGAAGTACTGACACAGGGAGACGCAAGAAAGGAAAGGGTTTGGAAGTACCCTGTGTCTACTGTTCGGAAGCCAAGAAAAACTTATGACAAAAGTGCAACGATACTTACGTGTGTACAAAATGTAGCGAGTTATATATTATCATTATAAGAGAAAATATATTTTAAACAATTAACACAATGGTCAATGGGAGTTCTTTTAATGTAATTCGTTACAATGAACTGCATGACCTACTTACAATAGTATACAGACACACAGACATACCCATGCATGCGGATGGACAGATGCGTGCATGTATAGTGTCATTCAACGTCCACCTCTTCATCTTCATCTGCATTCTCTGCTGCGTCCTCATCACTACTGGACCACTCACTTTCATCAGATTCCTTCCCATCGGTATCAATGCTTTGGGTGAGGCGGACATGGAATGATTTTAGTTCAGGGTATGCTGTCAAGGCTAGACCACTCGCATTGCTGGTGCAGTGTATACATACGGTCAGGATCACAGGTCGTTATCCCACACGTTTCAAATTGTTTCTTTCGTAATAGCCTCCCACGCACGCACCACCCATTGTACTATCAATGGTTTGGGAGGAGCCCTCATGTTGCCAGCTGGTGTTCTCTCTTGTTCCCCTCCAGCCATCCACTGACTATACAGATCCCTGTACGCCACTTTGAATGGAGCACTCCAACTAACATCGGCTGGTTGAGCAACCTTGGTGTATCCAGGTGGTGCATAAACTACTATGGAGTTGCTCTGCTGTAGCTGGGTCTTAACCATTTGTGTGCTGTGACACTTAAAGAGGTCCCACACAAGAAGCCGTTTCCCAAGCAAAAGCACACCTTTCCAGATCTTATCCACCCATTCTGACGTTAGATCTTCGCATTCTTGCTCATTCTAACAATGACGTTAGGTATGCAAGCTACATCCTTCGGCCATACGTTTCCCTTTCAGGACGACAAAGGGTGGTAGTTTTGTACCATCGACCATTGCTGCTAGGCAAACGGTTATGCGCTGTTTCTCATGCCCTGTTGTTATAATTGGCACGGACTTACTGCCTCTTACGTCTATGGTTGAATTACCTGGCATATCGGCCCATATGGCTGTCTCATCCATGTTACCTATACAGTGTTGCGATATGTGATGTCGCTTCCTATGGTGGTTGCATTTCTTAACAAATTTAACTACCTTTTCCTCCAAGTCCTGGGGCAGGTGTTGCCCTACTGAAGTTTTTTGCCGCACGACAAATCCCAGCGCTTCGTGAAACGAGCAACCCACCCAGCGCTCGCATGAAATGTTGGATCAGTGATTTCCTCTTTCGCAAAAATGCTAAGGTCTTTCCGCAATACACGCAGATGCAACTCCCGCAGATGCAGTATTCGCTGTGCAATAGCCTCTTCTTGTACACTGTACAAAGGTCTCATCCCACCACCACTACATCGCCTTCGTTTCCTATGTCCTTCAACACACATTTTCATCAGTTCAGGCTTTTGACAGCACCACTCCCGCGCCTGCTTTTCGTCAATCCCAAACTTCTTGGCAGTCGCACGCATGGTCTGTTGATACGTACGGTTTACAACAACTAATTTGTAAGTTGCATCGTAGCACTTTCTCTTTGTATCGCTTGCATCCATGACAGCAATAGCACATTGTGTCGAGGCCTTGCATGCATTTATATATTGCATCACGTTCATGTGATCAGTGTGCCATTTCGCATGCAGCGGCCTCAGGTGGTCATGTGATCAGATTCATTGATTGCATGAAGTTAAGTAAATTTAATGAATCCAAGCCCCTTTTGCCGCCAAATGAGCAGGAGATACCAGGTAGCTTGGAAGGCTCTTTCTCGTAACGAGAAGCTTACCTCCCCCTGTTTGGGCTAGTTATCATTTGTAAGCGAGTTGTATTATATGTCTAGGCTATTGGAGCATCCCGAAACTACTTTTTAGAAACGCCGCTGTTGTCGTTGTATTGCATACATGTGGAGCATTGCGAACGACCTTGGCTACATCTTGAGCCAACGATCGAAGGTTGCGCACACGAAGGGACCATCGAGGGTTGCATTTCTAAAACATGACAGCGAAATTGCATACCATTACGACGGAACTTCTATTTTCATGGAGGGTATTAAAAATGCCCAGGCATGCGTTTCTAGTACCGATTAGAAGCCGTGGTTTCTAATTGCAAGGTTACGGTACATATCGTATACGAGCTACGTAAGGAAAGTTTTTTTTGCCAACGTTCATACAGATAGTAAAATAGCTGTTTCTCTGGACTAGTGTTTGTCAACTAAAAGTGATTGAGAGCTTTCAGCTGTCTGTTTAGGCCTATGTTTAAAAGGTCATGTACGAGTATTGATTGAAAGCTTTCAGCTGTCTGTTTAGGCCTATTTTTAAAAGGACATGTACGCGTATCATAGACTATACTCGTACATGACCTTTTAAACATAGGCCTAAACAGACAGCTGAAAGCTCTCAATCTTTTTTAGTTGACAAACACTAGTTCAGAGAAACAGCTATTTTACTATCTGTACGAACGTTGGCAAAAAAAAAACTTACCTTACGTAGCTCGTATACGATATGTACGTACCGCAACGGAGCGTAATGGATAGGTCCACTAGCATGGCTCGTTTTACGGGTATCAAAAGGATTTAAGCCTTACTTATCTCAGCTCGATCCTAGAAAGACTTGTTCTATAAGCCCGTACTGTTAAATGCCACTAGGTCCCTTCCATAACTGAACGGCAAAAACTTTTTTTGCTGTCCACCCGGGTGTCCAATTGTACCCCCAGGTGGACACTCAGGACAATAGACATTAATTTCTTTTACTTATAGCACAATAACTCCAGTATTATTCTGTGGAGATAAGTACCAAAGATGGAATACTTTGCTCCAACAACCATCAGGTCTAACAGGTTGGGCAAATTCGGTGGTTCTGTTTGGGGAGTACAAGATAAATACATGTATCAGTGTTTTTACAACAGACTGGATTGGAGGTAGTAAAGCTTTGGATGCCCCTCATAATATAGTTAAATGATGTCAGTGGGTGGGACCTACATGTAACTATGATCTCATCCACTGTTCCCCATTCAATGCACTGTACAAGACACTCACTGACCTGACAACTGTGGCAATTCTTTGGTTATGTGTTCTAACAAGAGCTGGATAGAAGAGGGGCAGTGTTCTGTAAGGGGAGACCAAACAAAGGAATATATATATATAATTATATAAATAAATAGACAGTGATATTAATCATTCTGACATCTTGATTTAGTAATTTGAATGGGAAAGAATGTCTGCAAATAGGGGAACTTGCCAGGCTGCACTGGGGGCTCTAGACACAGAAGAAGTATACTTACTTCACGCTGAACTGTTAGCCAACTGCTGCTCAGTTGGCAAGGCTTTGTGACAGCATCATTTAATAATAAATTATTCACCAGTTTATGATCTATGGAAGTGCTATAAAACATTACCTGCTTTGTTTTTCTTTGAGGAAGACGAAAGTTCTTCAGATGCTAGATAGAATAAACAAAATGGTGGTTTTGCATGGCAGAAAGCAAATGAGACTAGTCCATCATAATCAGGTGCCTTATAATTTTATCCTATAAAACATTGTACATTGCATAGATCTAAATCAACGTTACATTGCTGTTTGCCTAATTCTGGCATCAATCGACTTTGCACAGCAATAATCAATTACATTCAAGTAATGAGATGAAAAATAAGCTACAGTCTTCCTCTAATCACGTAAACTTACAAAATTGGAGATACCGTAAGGTATCGTCCCCCTCCACCGCCAAGGGGGAAAAACAGGCTCGTGTTTAAACATGCGCACCTCCGTAACCGTGAATGTATCCGCTAATTTGTTTAGTGTGTCAGAATGTAAAATGGTTGACATACATGATTATGAAAAAAAGATACACGGATGCATTTGCGGTTACAAACCATTATTTTTTAATGGGGGCGGAGAGGGGGGCTAATAAGTGATACTTTAACCTGATAGGTTGGCAAACTTTGTACTCATGGCAGCAAAAATAATACATTGAGCACCAAAATAGACTCCATGGAGAGAAATGGTGTGAGAGCAAGCAAGAATAAGAAAGGTGGCATGAAATATTGATTTATGTAACATGCAATTCTATAGTACACAAGGGTGATTTGCTGTACACTGTCCCATATAGTGTTTAGCAATCCATTACCTGAACTTTTCCTATCTGTTGTTGAAGATTTCGTGCCTGCATATAAAAAGATTATAATAGAAATTTCACGAAAGAAAAAAAAAAAGAGTTGATCTGATTATACTTATATGTCTTAATCATCATTATAGCTAAGATGTGAGGGCCACTGGTGATTGGTATCTTTGTTAGAGTGACACTAACATATCAAGCGGACATTTCAGGGAAGTCATTATTATCTGATCATGTTATACGGCGTTATCACAAATTGATTATGCAACCCAATTGAATGACACGCAAAGAAT
Organism: Eunapius fragilis; assembly: GCA_963681505.1. Classification (NCBI taxonomy): domain Eukaryota; kingdom Metazoa; phylum Porifera; class Demospongiae; order Spongillida; family Spongillidae; genus Eunapius; species Eunapius fragilis. The sequence continues at coordinate 1,737,441 of OY811972.1, forward strand.
ATGAGAACAAAACTTCAAAAACTAAGCAGAATTGCATGCAGAGACATTAAGTAAATATCTAATACATTGCAATACAACTGTCTCAACAACCGCGGCTTCACTACACCATACCAACTGCCTGATCAGGTAATTTAATTGAAGCATGTAAAATATATACATTCCAACACATACCTTGCTCTCCTTCCTTTGCAAGCCAATCAGTATGCCTGGTGGTAAGGGGCATATCACATGAACAGTGTTTGCAATTTGCATTACTTGGATCTTCTTCATAAGGAATCGCTACACCTTTGCAAGACTGATTAGTGCAGACAAAACCATCTTTCAAGTCCTTACAACTGTTGTAATGAAGAAGCTCAGTACTATGCTGTATACCATCATGGATAAGCTTTCTAATCCTAGGGCATGCTTTGGTGCCAGTAAGGTGCACCTCTATGCAGGTCACGGAATCAACTATGGTGAATTTAGCAGGAAACTTCATGCATCTAAAGGAAACACAATTACTATGAAGACAAGTTGGGACTCCTTTTTCCTCAACCAAGGTGCACCGCCCCTCCTTTTGCAGGAAAGCAACCAAGAAACTAAATACTCCATGTGGAACACAATTATTTGGAAAGCAGACAAGGAGAGGGTCAACATCATCTTTGATATTTGTACGGATCTTTTCAGTACTCAGAGGATCTAAGAGGGCTGGCATTAGGTACTCATCATCTTTCACACGAACCATAATGCAAAGATGGCACATCAGTTCTCTGAAATAATCAACTGTAAAATCTCCATCAAACAAATGCTTTTTTTTAAAACACTCATCGGACAGAAAATTATGGTTGACTAAAGCATGATCCTTAAACATAGAGCACCATTCAGCTTTTAAACCTGTAATATTGGATCCAACGAGCTCATGCTTGCGCTCAACTAGGGCTGTGATGATCTTCAGGATGACCTGAGGATCTGAGAACACTACCTCCCTAAGACCTGGTACATTATGGTACCATAGGAATAGGTTATACTTGACCATGTGGAGGAGAGCTGCCTTCAAGCCTTCCTCGTCTATACCCAAGCTCTTTGCCAACTGTCGGCACCTTTCCAGGCTCAGAACACCTTTTTTAGCTGACACCCTTATCTGCATCTCTAGAGCAAACCACTTTAAAGGGAGTAGAGGTGAGATGCCCATTCTGCAGTTTTTCACAATTGCCTGCCTTAGATCGTTAGCAACGTTTTTATCCACATCCTCAGGATAATAACCTTTCACGTCCCATATTATCTCATTATTACTTTTGCGGATAAGAGGTTTAAAATTTTTTATGATTTCATCCTTGTCCTTCTTATTCTCTGAGCACTTATGTTTTTCATCTCTGTGTGTGCCCACCACAAAGAGGTAAGGATGGACATCTCTGGCATGAGCTGCCCTCACACATTGCTCCAACACCTGCTTGTGGGAGGATGGAGATGTGTATGATTTGCCCACTAGATTGCCATCTTGGTCATAGAAGCCGATCTCTGGGCAGTGGTCTAGGTTCTCTGAAAGGTTTACAGCAAAGAGAATGGCAGACACATCTTGGACAAAGGCTGGCAAGAGTTCAAGGAACTGGGGCTGACCACCACTGTCAATGAAGTGAACCAAGGTCACTTTCAATTGCAACTTTTTATCTATTGCATTTTTGAATGCCTTAATAAATTGGCTATTAACACTTTCGGCAACCTGGTTATCATGCAGCCTATCCTCCCTAGGTAGCTCTAAGGGTGCTCGCTGCTCAACAGGTTGAGATGATGGGAGCTCAGTAGATGGAGTTGATAATACATTGACATCTGGTTTTGAAACCGGATTTTCTACAGAGCGAGAAGATTGCTGATGCATTGCTGGATGTGGAGGTGTCTGTGTTACTGTGGGAGCTGTTGGAGGCAAAGGTAAATGCTCCATTTTGTAGGCATTTGCAAGAAGCCCTATTAGATTCTCCTCATCCAAAACCTCCCAGATACCACTATCCTTCTCATCCACCCCTGCTAGAGTGGATTTGACAGATCCCACAAATGCCTTCACAGGATTATCAGCTAGTCCTGTGCTAACACGTTTGATGTGTTTTTCTGTGCTCTCTGACAGGAGGAGCGACTTCAGGTGGGTCTTTCCCACACCTGCTATTCCAAGAACCAGACATTTGATAATTGACATTTCAACTGAACCTTGCTTCAGGGCTTCTTCACACAACTGCTTTGCCCCTAGAGAAAAAAATCCATTTACAGTTTTACTATACTCGGATTACATTTTAGGCCCCTAAAATGAGTCTAGTGTGATGCCTGTTTACAATAATAGGATTTATTTATTTTTTAATTCAAAAGCAATATACTTATTGGTAACTCTGCAAACCAATGCCTAAATACATGCATGGTCAGCAGATTCTGAAATTAGAGTTTCATCCTGAAAATCCACAATATGACATTCTCATTTCATACAGTTCATGAATTACAGACAATTCTTTAAAGTTTTACTCCATTCTGTAAAAAGACATGCAATATACACAATTTTTTTTAAAGCCCAGCCCAATTAATGGAGCAGCAGCTATTTTTTTTTTAAATTGCAATGCACTTAATGAACACTATTGCGTACCCACATATGCTACCCAATATATGCATGTGTGCTTTACAAAATGAGCAATTAAAAGCACAGTGGCAGGGGGGGGTTTGGCCACGATCAATTTTGACCATATATGGGAGTCCATAAAAATTGATTATGGATTTCATCACAACCCCCCCCCCCCCCCCTCTTCTGTATCCACCACTGCAGCACAATCACACTTTTAAAACTGCTTCTGTTACTTTAGACAAGTATAACTGTACAACTAATCACAGAATAGGCTGTCACTAGCAGGAAGATAAGGAACCCATTGATATTAGGTTTAAGTCATCACATGCATGAATGAAAGCAACAAGTGTGTGTGGGTCACTCACTCTCCCAATCAAGAGCGTCTTTGTTGTCCTCCATCACATGAAGTGGCTCATCCTTTTCCCAAGGTATCAGTGGTCTCAGGGATACCTTTACACACTGGCCATACAGGTCCACCAAGCCATACACATCCTTGGGGACAGTGCAGGGAAGTCTGACCATGTGGACACCATTAAGGAAAAAATGCAAGGTCCCAGAGCTGCTGTGAAGCAGGCCAACTGCATCCCCAGCCTTCAGACCATGGAGATCAATGTCACCAGGCAGTTGGCCCATGTCCTAAGAAACATGCATGAGATCATGGTGAAATATAGCCAACTAGAAGCAATTAAGATCACACAGCAAGGATAATAGTCATGAATACTGAATGGTGTCAGATCATGTCTGACCAATGTACCTCTTAGTCTGACATATTTTCTCATAACATGAAAGGAATTATAAACCACTCTCCTTCATTTGACTATCTGCATTTACAAGTACATTGATTAAGCTAAAAAATACTTTGAAACAGTTCCCACAAAAGGACAACATTTCATCCCTATGCAAACAGTTAGGCTGGCGGTGCATTCCTTTAGTGGTGGAAACCTATGGTGCATGGGGAGCTAAAGCCATTGAGGTGTTTTCAACCGTGGCATCACGACTGGCTATCCGGACTAATTCCACCAAGTCAAGGGCTCTGGCCACCCTCTATGGTCGTCTCAGCATGATTTTGGTACGGGCCAATGCTGGAGCTATTCTGATGCGATCATACCTGCCATCATCTGCGTTTAATGACATTATGATAGTAACATTAGTGTTATAGCTGCATAGTTTAGTGGTGTTATGTGTAGAATTAATGATAAAAATTAACTGTTTCCCTATGCTTAATAAAAATTATTTTGTTGCCACAAAAAGATACTTAAGGCACGTCAGCAAGGTTCATGTAGCCAAAATCATTCTGTGTAGATTTTGGTTGTTACCAAAATCATGCTGTGTCACCAATCCTCAATCCATCCTATATGTCACAAAACGTTGCACTTCACTTCACGCTGTTGTTGTTGTCGTCTTGGTTACATTACATATAACTCGAGCAAGGAATGTTTCTGAAGAGTGAAAATAGTACTAATCACTTCAAAATATATCCACATGGTGCCCTAATAAAAGAGGGATCACCATTGGCAGCTAGCCCACACACATAGCAACAATCATCAATTGAACCTACTCATGTTATTTGTACCTGAAGTACAAAATGTTATTGGTCGACTCAACACTACTAACGCTTTTTTCTTTGGCCACCCAAAAAGGAATGGATTACTTGGCCTCATAAGTGTAGTACCCAATAAGAACAATCCTAGATATGTGTAAGGTTCGCTGGACATAACATCGCACATCATTTCAGCACTTATAACTTTTATTTTGTGGAAGTGCCTGCAATGCATGTAGAGGAACATGGAAATACAATTACTGGGGATTCCTACAACCAAAGTGAGGAAAACAATTGGTAACACTGTTATTGATTTTACAGTTGTGTTCCTGACAACATATCAGTATCTGTTGCACATATCCGGTATCACAGTGAAAGAACAATTAACTTGATACTGATTGCATAAACACATGCAATGATTGAAGACATCCTACATGTGCATGTATGTAAGCATGAATATGAGGACATCGTAAATGGCTTTAACCTCATCTGTGATCATCCAACAAGAACATTGGCAACAAGACATCAACGCCGCAGTAACAATGTCACCTATGGACTACTACAAGAAACAAGATTGCTGTTCCATTTTAAAAAATCATTTTCGTACACAAATGGCCCAACAGTTTTCTACATTGTCATTCGCAGCTCAGATCCTAAAGATAATTTCCCACCATCTCATCCCCCAACAATTGTATCCAAATATATCCGTTTCTTCTACAAGGTTGCTTGTACAATTCCCGGTAACATCGAGAACATAGCTTCAACGCCCCAATAATTTCTCTGAGCTCTAACTAAGGACATGTAAATATATTCTGAAGCAAATGGCACAATAGGGATTCGTAATATGTGACCTCTATAGTTATGTGTGGCGAAATGAAGGTGATGACCAAGGAGAAATATGTAACGTACATGTAACATGAGAAATGGAAACAAGCATTTTTGTTCTCTAAACGTTTACTGCATGGAACCTACGTGAAAAAAGATCATGATTATGTCATCAACTAAGGAAATGTTGGTTGTGCATATCCATAATGGACCTGCTGTCAAAGGCATTGTTTAATTCTGTACTCACCACAAATGGTACCCAAAAAAAAACTGAATTTTCACTAATTGTATCTTCAGACACACACTCACACACTCACACACACACACACACACACACACACACACACACACACGGATGCACACAGGCACATATATACCTTTCCTCCAACAAAGAGAGCTGCAAACTTCTTACTGGTGGATGATGTAATGACAAAACTCTGCCCTGACAACTCATCTGCCTTGTCCACAGATACCACCTCATCAGGGGGCAGTGTGGTGACCCCAATAGACAGAGAGCCACTCCATTTAGAGTCCATCTCTTCTACCTCCACCTGTAAAATGGAGCAATCCGGCAATCTAAGCAACCATCTCTGAGCACAGCAAAATGATAATACACTTAAACAGAGGGATTAGAACCCACAAGCTCCCCCAGGAGCAAATTGAGAAGCACGAGGGCCCCCCTGAGCAAATTGAGGGGCACAAGGGGCCCCCAATGCATATTGAGGGGCAAGCAGACCCCCCTGAACAAATTGAGGGGCAAGAGGCCCCCCCTTGAGAATATTGAGGGGCAAGAGGAACCCCCTAAGAATATTGAGGGGCAAGAGGGCCCCCCTGAGAATATTAAGGGGCAAGAGGGCCTCTCTAAATTAGGTAGACCCCAAAGGTGGAATCTATGAAATATGTTATAATTCCTACAGAAAGCCTTTCAATACAGTGGGCTTCAGTATGAGCTGCAATGTTTTTTTAATGAATATTAATTAGTTTGGGTACACTGTGGGGGGTGGGGTGGGGGGGTGGGGCATAGAGGGGATGCCTATGATTACAGTAAGCACCCAATATTGTATGCAACAAAATCAATCAGATATCAGATAGGGTCTATTGACCAATCAGACAGCAAGACTGCTGTTATGGATAGTCTTTAAAATTCATAACAAATGATCAGAAAAATGGAATGGATGGACCTACCAAATTTACCTGGAAAAGCATGTCACAAGGAATAGGAGTGGATGTGACCACAATCCCTTTGGAGCTGCCGTTAACCCTGTGGGCTGATAGTCCATCATGATCAAGTCTGATGTTCTCTCCATGTGTGGAGGAAAAGGTCACCACTCTGGGATGAGGAGTGGGGATGAGGAGGAGAATGGGGAGGAGGAGGGGAATGAGGAGGAGAATGGGGAGGAGGAGGGGAATGAGGAGGAGAATGGGGAGGAGGAGGGGAATGAGGAGGAGAATGGGGAGGAGGGGGGAATGAGGAGGAGAATGGGGAGGAGGAGGGAATGAGGAGGAGAATGGGGAGGAGGAGGGGAATGGGGAGGAGGAAGAGAAGGGGAAGGAGGAGGGGAATGAATAATGGAATGGGGAGGAGGAGAAGAATGGGGAGGAGGAGGGGATGAGTAATGGAATGGGGAGGAGTGAGGTAATAAAGACAGGGAGATGGGTATGACAGCCAAAGGTAACGTACTCTTCTAAATCCACCTGCTCGTCCTGTAGGCGAGAGAGAAAATACATTTTAACTCCTCCCCAGATCAACTGCATTACCATCACACCATGTACCCTCACTACCCAAACATCCCATCACTTACATCACACCATGTACCCTCACTACCCAAACATAACATCACTTACACCATACCATGTACCCTCACTACCCAGACATCCCATCACTTACATCACACCATGTACCCTCACTACCCAAACATCCCATCACTTACATCAGATGTATCAGCATTCATAGTGGTACTTGTTCCCAACAAGGTGCGGTGAGACGGTATGTAGATTGGCTCATAAGATGGAGTTATATATTCCTGACAAAGGGTGAAGGTTTTTAAGTCATAAACTCACAGGGTCAATCTATAACCCTAGAAAAAATCTTTATTCTATTTTTTATTCTATTTGCAGGTTTCTAGGGATAATAGCTGAGCGTGTTATTCTACATACTGCGTGATTATTACCCAATGCTGAACAGCTATTTCTATAAATTGACTATAATCTCATTTCAGTTAAGCCACTTACACTTTAAAAGCATAAATTATACTAGCGTCCACCTCTATTTTATTCTATTGCATAGAATGAAAGCTACAAATTTTTACCATCTATGTATCCCCGTAATCACACTGCCTTAGTTCTGCTACAGCTTCCGCTCTTAACATTTGTGTTTGGGATTCTATTAGTAGTGTGATGCTGTATACAATATCTGTGCACTGGATGTCTCAAAGAAACGTGGTTTTTCACGATAGTCTAAGTTAAAGTTTTTCAATTCTATTTTTTATTCTATTTGAGAGTTTCTAGTGATAAACAACTCTCAAAAGCATGTATTCATAGGACCATGCAAATCTCCTTATATGTACATGTACAATCACTCTCGTGGTATACTACAACCCACAATATCACTCCCCCCTACGCCCCGACCAGGCTACATGTGTTGACATCAATACCACCAAATATTGGATCCACCCATAAAGCAAACTACATGACCACACGCATCTCACAAACACAAAATATGCATAGGCGGCAATGTTTAGATAATAGAGCAGGGCCTAATTTAGTCAGCACATACTAATACCTCAGGTTCTGGCCAAACTGTGTTGTCACAGTTACTGCAGGTCAATCCTTCGTCGTTTCTAAAAGCTTTCCACTCGCGGCCGCAGCCGTAACATTGGTAATCTACTCGTTCGGACACTCCTGTGGACCCACACTTCCCGCATTCTGCCGTAATCGCACCGTCGCTGTTCGCCTCGCTCCTTTGACTGACATCTGTAGTCCATGAGCGGTCGCAGTTCCTGCAATGGAAAGTACACCTGGTGGACATTTCTGACTGTCGCTAAGCTACAAAAGAGAGCGTGATTGGAAGTGAAGCCCCTTAAGTCTCAAGGGTCACATTCTGCTGGCTAGCTACTCCAGCAGCACCTATAGTTTGTTACCAACGCGTAAATAAACTATAGTAAATTACGGTATATACCTTTTATCTCTTCTTCAGGTCGCGTACACCATCTCACATATGCTTCCTAAGATTACATAGACCACCGCACACTTCCCATAAGCATAACCTCATGGTTAATAAAGATTTGATTCACCAATGATCTGGTACTGCACACACGCACACACACCCCACACTTAAACCAATGATATCACATATAGCAGGTCCTGTGTGTAGAAGCCAGGGGGGAGAAGCCAACAAATAGAGTAGTTAGGAGCATAGGAGCCAGGAGGGAGAAGCATAGTAGGAGGAGCCAGGTGGGAGGAGCCAAGTGGGAGGAGCATAGTAGGAGGAGCCAAGTGGGAAGAGCATAGTAGGAGGAGCCAATGAGTAGGAGGAGCCAGGTGGGAGGAGCATATTGTAGGAGAAGAAATGAAGTGGGAGGAGCCACAGGGTGGGTGAATATTAATCTGATACAACATGACAACCTCCAGCTTGCTTGGTGTTAGGGGACCACTTAGCAGCATAGGAACACCTCCAGCAACAGCAGGCGACCACAATGGCCATCACCGCAGTGCTGGCCATGAAGACAAAGGAGAGCAACACTGCCACCACCAACCCCGGGTCACTGCCTAGGGGCTGAACGCGAGAGCCCGCCACGGTACTAGTGGGCGTGGTCATTAGGGGCGTGGCCCGCCTCCACGCCCACGCACCCCCCAGTCCCCTATTGTACCCTCTCACGCACACCAGTAGCGATACGGAGACGTTGGGGCCGCTGAACGCGTACTCCAGTGCAGAGGTGTTTGCGCTGACGTAAACCACGGACGAGTTGTCGCAGGTGGTAGTGGACTGGGGATCGGCGAGCCAGCGGACCTCGTAGACCCTGACGCTCCCGTTTGCGATGGGCGGAGCTTGCCAGAACAAATTCACGAGGCCACTCCCCCTCCATAGGACCGAGAGGCTTGTGGGGGCGGAGGGGGGTGCGGAGGGGGTCATAAAGTTGGCACAGACCACCAGAGGTCCCCCTCCAACCGTTGGAACAATGGTGCCAATGGACAGCACGTAGTTGGTCTCAGCCCGCAGTTCCGAGTAGCTCCAGGTCTGGGGACCAGTAGTACTAACGGCCGACATGACCTCATCAACTTGCAACTCGGGGGCGGGGCCACTGATGAGGATCCTGTAGGACGTGTTTATTGTGGCCACACCCACTGGTGTGCTCCACGTCAGAGATACGTAGGATGCGGTGAGCTTCCGGAGAGTGCAATCAGAGGGGGGAGGTGGTAGCACCTGCAGTGTGTGGTGGTGTGGTGTGTGGTGGTGGTGGTGGTGTGTGGTGGTGTGATGTGTGGTGTGGTGTGGTGAGGTGGTGTGTGGTGTGGTGTGCATTAATGAACACATGGTTGGTGTGTACACCCGCATCACTAACACAAAGGCCAAGCACACAACCTATGATCCATCAACCTTTCCCATCACCTCCTCCCCTCTCCACTCTCCACCTCCTCCCTCTCCTTCCCTCTCCATCTCCTCCCCTCTCCATCTCCTCCCTTCTCCATCACCTCCTCCCCTCTCCATCTCCTCCTCCCCTCTCCATCCACTTACGCTGCTCGTGGTAAAATTCCCCAGGTTGCTGGACGGCAGGCCACACCCCCAGGTGCCGCACAGCTGAGTGCTAAAGGAGTACACAGTGTTAGCGGAGGTGGTGAACAGAGCAGGACTGCCTCCATTGTACGTCTGGCTCTGTGAGGAGGTGCCATATCCCGAGGTCAGCTTTGAGAGGACGGTGAGGTTAGCCAGGGAGAAGGGGTACCGGGTGGCCCAGGTGAAACCGGTCCCCGAGGACATGTTGTTGCGCACGTACGAGGTGGGGGGGGCGGGGGCCCTGTTGGGCACCGCGACAACCGTCGTCGAGGCGATGGAGGAGTTCCCACTGGGGCCGAGGGCGTTGATCGCCTGCACTGTTGCGACACACGACCCAAAGTCTGCGCCGGGGTGGGAGATGTCGATGGTCACGTTGGTGGTGGGCGGAGTCACGCTGAGCGTCCACGAGAGGCTGTTGCACTGGAGGTAGACCTTGTACTGCTGGACAAAGGAGCCTACCCCTGACCAGGAGAAGAAGACGGACGAGGTGCTGTTGGTCGCCATGGCGAGCGTCCCCGGTACGGGTACGGCTGGAGGGAACGGAATGGTGACGTTGACGGTGACCCGCGCGCCAACCATAGTATCCGAGGCGGGCTGCACAGAGAAGGAGTGAGGTACCCCCTGTGCGAGTCCCTCCACAGTGAAGCTGGCCACATCGCTGACGTTGGCGGTGGTACCCAGGGAGGATGTGATGGTGTACCTCACGCCAGGGCGCTGGCCCTTCACCCAGGTCAGGGCTACGGAGCGCGGAGAGAGCACCACTGCCGAGAGGTTCTGCACCGAGGGGGGGGCGTCAGGGGTGCGGCCGCAGGTGGTGGTGCCCAGACCATCGCCGCAGGTGTTGACGGCTGCCACCGTCAGGCAGCAGGTGGTGGTGGGTTGGAGAGGTGAGATGGTGAGAGTGGTGCTGGGTTGGGTGATGGTGGTGGTGGTGGGTTGCCCGGCAACTGTAGGATAACACCTTTTGATGATCTGCAATGAGAGTAATAGTATGTGTAAGGGTGAGGTGAGGTTACCACATGTTGTGTGATGATGAGGTGGCATGTGAAGGTGGTATGAGGTGACATGTGTGATGATGAGGTGGCATGTGTGATGATGAGGTGGCATGTGTGATGATGAGGTGGCATGTGTGATGATGAGGTGACATGTGTGATGATGAGGTGACATGTGTGATGATGAGGTGGCATGTGTGATGATGAGGTGGCATGTGTGATGATGAGGTGGCATGTGTGATGATGAGGTGGCATGTGTGATGATGAGGTGGCATGTGTGATGATGAGGTGGCATGTGTGATAATGAGGTGGCATGTGTGATGATGAGGTGGCATGTGTGATGATGAGGTGGCATGTGTGATGATGAGGTGGCATGTGAATGTGATGGTACAAAGGCACCAAGGTTAAATTGGAAGGTCTGGGGATGAGGGATGACGTGCCTTGTACATGCTGATTGGTCCGTTTGGGTTAAGAGGCCTCTGCCAAGTGAACCGCAGCAGCTGTGATGTGTTGGAGGTCAGCACCAGTGACCCCACCCTCCCCGGGGCCATACAAAGAGTGGTGACATGGGTACCACAGCTAGGTCCTTCCCCAGCTATGGAGGAAGAAGGGTTAAGAGGGAGGAGGGGTTGGAGGAAAGAGGTGGAGATTGTGGAGGTGAGGGTGGAGAAGGTGGAGGTTGTGGAGGCAAGGGTGGAGGTGGAGGTGGGTAGAAGGGTTAAGAGGGAGGAGGGGTGGGGGTGGAGGTGGGAGGAGGTTGTGGAGGTGGGGGTGGAGAAGGTGGAGGAGGACGTTGAAGAGGGAGTGGAGGAGACGGTGAATGAGGGAGCCAGCTTACCATTATTGCATGCCTGCACAGAGATGTTGTACGTTGTGAAGGAGCTAAGGCCTCCCAGAGTGACCACAGTGGGCGTGGCTCCGGTTGCCATAGTGACCACATTGGACGTGGCTCCAGGCACGATGCAGTCTGACCTCTAGTTTGACAAACAGAACATTTGAAGCAGCCCAAGTTTGCAGATAATTAATTTAATTACATCCTGTTATAGCAATAACAATAATAACATTATTACAACTGACACAACTTTGTGATTGTAACCAAATATGGCAGAGTTGTTGCTCCAATCAAACAGAGCAGGAACATCACTGAACATATAGCGTTATCTTGTAGCCATGGAAACACCCACCCACCTTGGTTCCATTCACCAATATGGTGTAGCCCGGGTACGTTGCCATTGAGCTGGTGAGGGTGAGGGTGAGGGTAGTGTAAGTGACGGCTGTCACCGTGGTGATGCAGGTGGCAGGTGGTGGGGGCAGGGTCACCTTCCCCCCCAGTGAGGTGGACCCCTGACTGTTGGTGACGTTGACTATGATGTCGTAGGGAACCCCGCTCGTCAGGGTGGGATCCACCACCAGCTGGGTGTGGCCAAAGGTGGCCACGCCCCTCGAGGACAGTGTGGTGGTCATGTAGTGAACCTGCAACACAACACAACCATCAACGTAACATCGACGTTAA